>SJYQ01104552.1:60817-144860 GCA_006410935.1 Redunca redunca
GAAGGGAGAGGCCTGAGTTGTGTGTTGGAGACGCTGAGTCTCCCACAGGACACATTTGGGGTGCAGCTGAGCAGGAGGCCCTGCTGCCCTCTGGGGGGTGCAGGGGGACTCACCTCGTCTCTGCCTTCCCAGGCCGTGGGAAAAGGTGTGGCTACAGGTATCCAGCCCAAAGCCCTTCTTCCAGCCCCTGTACGTGGGCCACAGCGGAGACTTCAAGGTGAGCACACCCACCCTTTGATGAGACCCTTGGAGCCTCTCGCCTTCTGGGAGCTTGTGTCTCCCCTCACACCTGGACCCCCAGCCCCACCCTGCAGGTCGGGGGCACCCAGATCCCTGCCCAGCCTAGAGCCAGACTTCATTTTCTCCATCCACAAAGTGCAGGAAGGGGTTCCCGTGCAGCAGGGTTGGCATGAGTGTTAAACCAGGTCCTGCAGCGTTTCTTAGGCCAAGGAATCAGACTGGGGCAGAGTGTGAGCTAGGTGGTCCCCTGAGCCTCAGACTGGCCTCCCAGTCCTTTTGTAGAAACCCTTGCTCTGGAGGTGGGGAGGGAGCAGCTTCTGGGAAGGAAATGGCCCCACCTGCAAAATACTTGGGGCCCCCACCTCCTCTGCCAGCACCCATGGGTTCTCTGTGCCCATTTACCACCACCCACCCCCACCCCCCGGAGGCGGCAGCCACCACAGAGAGGATGTGGTGATGGCGGGTGGGGCGGACAAACTGCGCCAGCTGAGCATGAAAGTCAGGAGGTGCGACCTGCCGGCTGCCTGGCCATCACAGAGCGCCGTCTCGCCTCCGCCCTTTCACCCGAGTAGCAGCCCCTGTGAGTGGGTGGCTGAGTGTTCCATTGTTCCAGGGGAGACACAAGGAGACCGGAGGCTGAGGCTCAGAGAGGCAGGGGCGGGGCCTAGGTTCCGTCATGTCCAACCAACCTTTCCTCTTTCCTCTGCACGTTCCCTGAGCCTCAGCTCTTAACGTCTATTCTGTGTTTGTTTTACCAAGACTCCTATAGCCCTCGCTGGTGCACTGGGCGCTCTGCTAGGAGCTCACAGATGCTATTCAGTGTATCATTCAATCCCCACAAGCGCTCTGTGGAGTGGGGGCTGTTGGTGGGCCCGTTTTGCAGATGAGGAAGCTGAAGCACAGAGAGGGCAAGTAACTGGCTCAAGGCCACACAGCTGAGAAGTGGCTTCGGATCAGGGGTGATGGGCCTCAGCAGGGTTCTGAGATGAGCTTTTTGACCAAGAAGCTCAAAACTGGGAGATTTTGGTTCTCAGGGATGTTCTCTGTCAACTGGATGGAGACCCCGTGTCATGAGGGGAACCCCTGGCAGGCAAGGGCAGGGAGACCCTTAAAGCTGAAGGACGGCTGCCTCAGTTCATCTTTGCCCCGCAGCCCTTATCAGGAGATGCAGTTTTGATCCCTGGGTCAGAGAGATCCCCTGGAGAAGGAAATGGCAACCCACTCCAGGATTCTGGCCTGGGAAATCCCATGGACAGAGGAGCCTGGTGGGGTTGCAAAGAGTCGGGCACGACTGAGCAACTGAATCACTGCCACCACCCTATCCTTTACAAGTGGCTGGTCCTTGATTCATTCCGCTCATTCATTTACTTAATATACATTTTTTGGGCGCCTACTGTCTGCCAGGCACTGTGTGAGCCTCTGGGGGACACAGCCATGACCCAAGAAGCTAGGGGCTTCTGCCTGGCCACATGTCTACCCTAGTAAGGACATAAACAGGAGAAGCAAGGTTTCGAGAAATCTCCCCAAGGAAGATAAAACAGGAGGCCTGGTGGGGGCCCTGCCACTCAGTCCTCAGGCCCTTCTGCCCTTTGTCTCCACTACTCGGGAGTCTTGACCCCACACCCACACAGACCCCAGGCCACCGAGCAGCGGGTCATCTGCGCCTGCAGGCTGCTGAGAGCCATGGCTCCTTGCTACAGGTGGGGAAACTGAGGCCCAGGGACGCAGGGACAGTGGGGGGACCATCTCTGGACAGGGACACAGCTGGCTACTAATCTCCCCCACCCCCATCCCTCTATATTCTGAAGTCTTCCCTTCTGTCTCTCTTACTGTCTGTCTTGTCTCTGTGTCTGTTTATACGTAAACAGCCCACCCCTTACCCCTGTCCGTGAGCTTCCCAGATGGCCCTAGTGGTAAAGAATCTACTTGCCAATGCGGGGGATGCAAGAGTTGCAGTTTCAATCCCTGAGTTGGAAAGATCCCCTGGAGGAGGGCATGGCAACACACTCCAGTATTCTTGCCTGGAGAATCCCATGGACAGAGGAGCCTGGTGGGCTCCAGTCCATGGGGTCGCAGAGTCGGACGCGATCCAGTGACTGAGCACCCTTGTTCCTGCTCCCATCCATGACTCTCCCTCCTTGCCTCTCTTGCAGAAATGGGTGGGCACACCCTTCACTGCCTCCAGCCTGGAGCTGAGACCCTGGAGCCCCGGGGTGCACTTGGCCCTGGAGATGTGCAGCCCGTGCCCACTGCAGGGTGCAGCCAAGGGGCTGGTGCCCACAGAGCTGCCAGAGCCCACAGACCTGGTGGAAGCTGACGGGGTGCCTGAGCCGGGCTCCTGGGGCCCAGTGCCCTCCACCGCCGGCAGCTTGGGCAGCTCGGTTTACAGCCAGGAGAAGGACCGGCTGTACGGCCTGGTGTCCATCGACACGGTGACTGTGGTGGACTCAGAGGGGCTGTGTGCCTGGCCCTGCACCTGTGGGGATGATGGCTACCCTGCCCTGAACCTGGACACCGGCCTGGAGCCTGGCCCGGGCACAGAGGACCCGCTCCTGAGCATGGGGACCACGATCCTGTCTTGTGGCTGCGTCTCGGCCAGTGGCCTCGTGAGGCCGGGCAGCCTCCTTGACCGGCTAAGGCTGTCCCATGAGGATGAAGCAGACTGGACACCCGGGCCGTCGGACAGCGAGGCGGGCTCGCCCCCTGTTGGCCTGGACATGAACACGTTTGACAGCGGCTTCGCGGACTCTGACTGTGGCAGCCCCGTGGAGAGTGACTTCAGCAGCCCCAGGGACGAGGAACCCCCCAGGAGCTACCTCCGACAGTGGGTGGTCATGGCCCCTCCGCCTACGCCACCGGGGTCCCAGGCCAGCTAGCGATGCTCCTGAGCCACGAGCCGCGGACAGGGTCCCCGGGGGCTATGGAGTGAAGGGGCCTGCAGCTCTGGTCTCCCTGACGGGATGCCTGAGCCTGGTGCTCACAGTGTGCAACTGGGGTTCAGGGGCCCACTGGCGTGGCTGTGCGCACGCGTGTGTGTGGCCCGCGTGCCCGGGTGGACGTGGAGCACCCCCGTGGTGATGTCACGTGTGTCTGTGCCGATGTGAGTTCCCCGTATGCGTGAATGTGAGCGGCGCGTGCCTCTGTGCACGTGAAGACAGCCTCCCTCCTTCCCAGGCACATGGGGGTGGCCCCCGGGACACGTGCCAAGAGGCCAGTCACATGCTGGGACCAGGGCCCTCCCTGCCTGGGACAGGCCACAAGCCCAGCCCCCACCGCCCCCACCCCAGCTCCTGCCTCTGGGGGCTGCACAAGGTCCACACTCTTCCTCATCACCTTGCAGGGAGCGGGAAAGGGGACCACATGACCCTGGGGGTGGGAAGACTGCGGGGGTGGGCGATGGACGTCCCTCTGAATCCTGACTCTGACACCTCCTGGCTGTGCCATCTCCGGCGAGTCGCTTCCCCTCTCTGGGCTGGAGTTTCTTGTCTGGACCATGTGGGTGGCCTGACCTACCCTGTGGAGAAATCAGAGGTCGCCCACATACTGTGTGCAGCCCAGACCCTCAATAAACATCAGCTTCCTTCCTTCTGCAGTCCCCAGGACCACAGTCTGTGCTGGAGGTTGGGTGGGGCTGAGAAGCCAGACACGACGCAGGTACCTGCGGGCTCTCCTGCCCTGCAGAGGAGCACCTGCGGGATTCTGGGCTGAAAACCAGCTTTGTTTCTCAGAATCAGCCCCTCAGCAACCAAGATTTCGTTTTGGGGTGGCTGCTGCGCGTTTATTATTCCCATTATGCTCCCAAGAGATATTTATTGAGTACACACAGGTGCTGGGATGCTTGGAGAGGACCTTCCTCTTGGCACTCACGGTTGGGGAGGGACACTGAGCTAGGCAGTAAGGACATGGTGGTCCTGGTCCCTGGCATCTTATCTGTTCATCCTGGGGAATTAGAGGGAGTCAAGTTCTTGACAGTTTGTCAGAGAGCCTACTGAAATGTGAAATTAAGATGCTAAGAAAATACTTCTTTGCGACATTTTGAAGGCAACTTACCGAACGTCAGCTTTTCACAGGAGCTGGAAATTGGTGCTGCATATTGCAAACAATTCTTACTTTAAAAAAGGAAAAAAGATCCCAGGAAAATCAGAATGGACACCTCCGTAGTGGGGCATAACGTGCAGAAGTATTTCCCGTCCCCTTCTCTAGAGCCCGATAAAAATAAAAATCAAAAAGAAAGGAAAATAGATCATTTTTCTCCTAAGGGTGCTCACCTTTAGAGGCAGGCTTTTCGAGGCCACTGAGCAGGGTTAAAATAGCGGAGTCTGTTTCAGCCACCAGCTCTCAGAGCCCTGAGGGACTCTTTACCCCGGCCTGGCCCTGCCTGGCTCATGGTCCTTCCCAAAAGTCAGGCTGCAGGGCATCACCTGAAGCTCTGGCCTGTCTCTGCTTTTGGATAAGGCTGACCTGTCAGTCCTGCCGATGATGGCTCCTCTGACTTCTCTGTAAAAGGGGGAGGGGGGCGGTGGTTGAGAGAAGTCGCTGAGAGAACACCGGATGCCTTGGTTCTGAAAATTCTAGAACACTGATGGTCTTAACAGTGGGACTGGGATCAGGATGTGCGAGGTGCAGATGGGAGCACAGGTGTGAAACCACAGCTCCTGCAGGTGTGAGCAGCCCTCCCCACCCCCACACCGTCACCCCGGAGACGCTTGGGCCAAGGTGTGCAGTGGTTTTCACACCTTCAGGAAGACAACGGGCTCCAGGTGCTCATGAGCCCCTGGCTTTCCGGGGAAGCAGCTCAGCTCTCCAGCACCCACAGCTCTGGGCCCAGGTGTTGGGGGGAGGGGACACCTGCAACCCCCGCTGATGGCAGGCCAGGGTAGGGGAGGGGCACGGGTCTCTGGCCTGGGCCAGATAGGACTCCTTACCGACACTGCGTCTTTGAAGGGGACCCAGCTCATAAAAGTCAGTGCAGAAGGGAGACAGGAGCTGGCCCACCTGGGGGGCTGGAGTACCAGGAGGGGGGTGGGTGGATGACCAATGGACGAGTGGGTGCATTAGTGGGTGGATGGAAGCACAGAAGGATGGTCAAGGCTGGAAGGAAGAACAGTTGGATGGATGGATGGAGATAAACAGTTGCTAGAGACAAGGATGAAATGCCAAACACAGCTCCAGGAAGGCAGCAACTTCACCTCTTGTGTTCGCTGCTTCACCCCCAATCAAGCACATAGGGAGCCCTCAGTAAAGCCTGATTTGCAGCGTTTGCTTATTTCCACGGTGTAAACATTTCACCACGGTCAATTTCAAGCTACCAACTTGACAGCTTCAAACACGGGATTGGAAGAGATGTTTATAATCGACACTGCTGGCTGGTATGAGGCAACCCCAGCACTTGGATGGGAGATCAGAGCAGGCAGTAGGAAGGCCCTGGGGGGTCTTCACGGAGGAGGTGGTATTTGTTGGGCTCTGGAAAATGAATAGGAGCTGAAAGGGACACTAGCTACTCAGGCAGAGGGAAGAGCTTGAGCAAAGGCCTGGAGGTGTGGCTGAGCCCTAAACACGGGGTGGTGGGGGGCAGAGGTCCCCGTCACCCAGAGTCCAGGCTACACAGTTACTAACAACCCTGTCTTTGGAGGCAGGAGGGTGCCACCCACTGCTCCTGGCCCAGCCCTTTTCCATCTGCAGGCTCCCAGGGGCAGGATATCCATTCAACAAATGAAGTGAAGGTGCNACGACTGAATGACTAACACCTTATGTAAGTAAAAAGGAGTAAGAATGAACAGTGTGGAGGGATAAGGAGCCCAGAGGACAGAACTTTGGGGGTCTGGAGAGTGCTGTTACTCGGGGTGAACAGGACATGACCCCTCTGGGCTTGGTGCTCCCCCGCTCGCATCCCGTTTTACTAGGTAAGTGAAAGTCGCTCAGTCATGTCCGACTCTTTTCGACCCCATGAACTGTAGTCCATGGAATTCTCCAGCCCAGAATACTGGAGTGGGTAGCCATTCCCTTCTCCAGAGGATCTTTCCAACCCAGGAATCGAACCCAGGTCTCCCACATTGCAGGCGGAGTGTTTTACTAGGCAGTCAGTGTTTAAAATCTTTTTTTTCTAAACATGAATTCCTTCTCACCCTGGGCATGCAGATTTTAATTTTCCATAGTTCCTATCCTGCCTAGTATTAACCAGGCCACTTTCTATTACCTACCTGACCCTGAAGCCATCTGATCTCATAGCTTCTGGTCTACACTTCTGGTTTTGCAAACCCTGGGTGCAGAGCTTGGCAGGGCAGAGAGCTACCTTGGATGGGGGCTAGCTGAGGGGGTGGATGGACACACGGACAGATTGATGGGATGGGCGGGGGGAGGGAGGGGAGGAGGAAGTCATCCTTGCACAGGATGCCTAGATGTGGGAACGAGGGTCACAGAGACCCCCTCTCCACTGGAGAGCTGACTCCTTGCCTGTGTCCATCTCCTAGACACGTGCTCAGACTGTCCCTCAATCTGGGGACACAGGGAGGGAAACAGACTTGACTGAGTCCTACTACGTGCTTGTCCCTGGTGTTCTTCAGCTCATCTGGCCCTCCTGTGAGGGGGACAGTCTATCCCCATTTCTCAGATGAGAAAACCAAGGCTCTGGGACGGGACATCAAGACTGGATCCCAACCCTACCTTCCTCCCGCCACGAAATGCATTCCCACATAATCAGCGTCTGTATTTTCTGTTTACAAAGCAAATCATATCCATTATTCTACTTGATTATCCCAGATCACCCCAAATGCTATTTTTTCACTTTAGAGTAAAAAAGAATAAAGAAGGAAAAAAAAAATGATGCCAAAACTTGGCCGGGTCTTGGCAGTGCTTGTCGGGGAGTTCCCTCTCAAGACTCTGGACCCCATGCCTCCTGTCCTCTGGCCCGTCACCCTGGAGTCTGGCCCGGGGACCAGGTCCTGGCAGAGAGAAGCTGGAAACCCAAGGCTGCCAGGTGGGCCAGGCCGTGAGCTGCAGGCTAAAGTGAGAGGAGCTCTGATGGGCCTGAGACCTGGCCTGGGGGTGGGCCAGCCGTGACTGGGGGGGCATGTGAGACCTGGCCTGGGGGTGGGCCAGCCGTGAGTGGGGGGGCATGTCCCATACTTGTGACTGTCACATGCAGTATTTCTAGATCTTTCCAGAGAAGACAGAGATCTGGATTTTTTAAAAAATGTGAAACCTCCAATTTTAAAGAAATGTTGGTAACTAACTAAAAAACAACAAAGAAACACTGTGAGCGAAAGAGACCAGCCAGGGGCTGAATCCACGCTCCAGGCTTCGACCTCAGCAGTCTGCCGGCATCGCAGGCTGTGCGCTCGGCCACAGGCCTGGCCTGAGTGCAGCCAGATGCCTGTTAAGGGACAGGCCGGGGCCCGGCTGAGTGGGAGGAAGGGTTTCTCGGCAGTGGCGTGCGGTGATGCAGCGCCGGGACGGGCCAAGCCGAGCTCACCCCTAGCACCCACCTCTTCCTCGGGTTTTACCGACAACGTCTATTCTTGGCTGTTCCACGGTCGAAAACAACAAGCCCCTGGGGGATCAAAGATTCTTTGGGAAATACAAAACAAAATGAGTTTTACTTTGCTTTAATTAAAAAAACATATAAATACATGCCAGGGCTTTTTTTCTTTCAATAAGGAAAGAGGCTGAACAAAAACAAAAGACAAACCCCAAACCTGTAAGGACTCCCCATTTCCAGGTGGCGGGAGGCCTGCAGGTGGCTTGCAGGCTCAGGGTCAGGGGTCCTGCCTCCAGAGGAACGAGTCTCAGTGGCAGCCTTGGCAGGGCATCACCTAGCCCGCGCTCTATGACATGTCCCCAAGAGGCCCTGTTCCTCAGACCAAGGCGGGGTTTCTGGGGAGCATGGAGAGTCCTCCATGATGAGGTGGCCAGAAGCTGAAACGTGTCTGTGTGATGGGGCAGACCCCGAGGCGCACAGCTTCTGACCCCTCACTGGCCAACGGGCAGATGTCCATAGAGAAGGCTCAGGGCCTGGGCAGGCGGCTCTGCTCCTGAAGGGCAGCAT
Source organism: Redunca redunca (assembly GCA_006410935.1). Lineage (NCBI taxonomy): Eukaryota > Metazoa > Chordata > Mammalia > Artiodactyla > Bovidae > Redunca > Redunca redunca. The sequence continues at coordinate 69,102 of SJYQ01104552.1, forward strand.
CGTCTCAGAAGCCCTTGGAGGACCAGCCCACCGGGGCCCCTCACCACAACCCAGGATCCAGAGAGACTGGAAATAGGAGAAGAGCAGGTGGGGAGCGGCATCCCCGAGCTCCCCCACCCAGCTCTGGGGGGGCCAAAGCAGAGTCCTGAAGGCCGGCAGGGGACAGGCGGCCAGCTGGTCCTCTGTCCAGAGTTCCAGGCCAGAAACCACAGCCAGGGCCGGGCTGGGCACACAGTGTTCCCGTGGGCGGGATGCAGGAATCCCTGGGTCCCAACCTTGCCAGGGCACCCCCACACGTGGGCAGAGGACCCCTGGGAGAGAACTCCCGGGAGGCTCGCCAGGACCACACGGGCCTCAGAGGTGGACCCACTTGTTCCAGTTGACCTCGTTGGGGAAGACGCGGCCAAGGCGGATGGTGCAGTCCAGCGTGGGCTCGTAGAACACCACAGGGCTCTCGTCCGGGCTCAGCGGCGCCTCCCCCACCAGCGGGTTTGAGAAGAGTGAGGCGGCCGCAGGCTTTCTCAGGACGCACTTTCTAATGCAGCCCAGGGTCTCCAGCCCCTGCAATGGCACGGACAGACTGGTTCCCAGTGGCGTTTAAGGGCCACGTCCTCTGCACCCAGAGCGGCCTCCCAGAGCAGACACAGGAGGGTGACCTTGAGAGACGAGCAGGGATTGACCCGGCAGGCTTAAGCAAGAGCCCAGCGCGAGCGCGAGAAGGGCGTGGCCAGCATTTATACAGCAGCCCTGTGTTGAGCAGGGGCTGCAGACTGGCTTCCAGATGGGGTTGTTTGGCCCAGACCTGCTGTGAAGTGCGGGGAAATGCACACTGAACTTCCTGCTCCTGCTTCTGTCGAGGAGTTGGAACTCCTGTGCACACACGGCCGGAGCCCAGGGCGGCCATCAAGCCGAGCTGCCCTTAGGAGACCATGGGCACCTCACCAGCTCTCCCTGCCACCTGTGAGGGTTGGTCACTCACCTACCTGACTGTCCCCGTGGGCATGCAAGCCCTTGAGCCCTGGTCTTGAGAAAGTGTCAGAGATAAGACCCCATGGATGTTTCTGTGTAAGCCTAGGCAGCAGCTCGGGGCTGAAGGAGGACCTGGGAGGGATAGCTGGGCGGGAACCCGGNTAAGCTGACCCTAAACATCTGGAAGAAAATGGGACTGTCTGCATCTCTGTATTTATTACTTGGTATCATAAAGCTTATTTTCATTAACAACAACAATGACGACAAATGGCTACATCCCCTTCTGGCCAAGCTCACAGATCCACACGCAGAAGCTCTGCTTCTGTGTTGTATTCGGGGGTTCCAGGCACTTTCCCCAGGTTTCTACTAAAAACTGAAGCAGTGACTGGTTTAGAAGTGTTAGTTGCTCAGTCGTGTCCAACTCTTTGCGACCTCATGGACTGTAGCCTGCCAGGCTCCTCTGTCCGTGGGATTCTCCAGGCAAGAATACTGGAGCGGGTTGCCCTTCTCCAGGGGATCTTCCCGACCCAGGGACTGAACCCACGTCTCCTGCATTGCAGGCTGATTCTTTACCGTCTGAGCAACCGGGGAAGTCTGAGTGGTTTAGAAGGTTTTTACTAAAAACGAAAGCAGTGACAGGTCTGCCACACAGAGTCCCAGTGTGGGACACCCCAGGCTGGCTGGACACCTGGCTCTGACCATGTGGCTGGGCCTGCCCAATCTGAGCCAGAACATGGCCCTTCAGGCCGAGGGCGATGCACGCGCTATGGGAGGCACCCCTCGGGCTTCCGTGACACCCACTGTTTCCAGCGGACGGGGCGCAACAGCCATCAGTACTGCTGGGCTCGTCCACCTCAGGCAAGGGGTGCCTGCCTGGTCCTTGAGGAGGGGAACCCATGGTCCCTCAGGTCCTGAGACCCCTGGCCGAGAAGTGCTGTGCTTGACAAACTTTTGTGAAAGACCTCCAGGTAATAATCTACCCCGGACCTTGGGCGCCACCCTCCGAGGCTCTCACCGGGCCCTCACAGCCCAGGTTGCCAGAGCCCGAACCACACTCACCTTTCCCATGCCACCTGGGAGAGGTTGCCAGCCGTGGAACTGTCTGCCAGACCTGAAAAAAGAGGGGAGAGGCATGGGAGACTGCAGAGGTGGGGCCCACCCGTCTCTCCCCGCACTGTTCATCCCACACGGTAAGGCCGTGAGCACAGAGACAGCACCTCCCTCCTCGGGGCGGTGGGGTGTGGGGGCTGCACCCCCCGGACAGTGTCAGATGGACAGAGGGCAGGATGCCAATCTGGGGGCTGTGCCCAAGGCTTGGGGACACCCCCGCCCCAGGGGAACGAGCGAGTGCCTATCCTTCTCCAGAAGCCCTGACCACACAGCTGGGTGTGTAAACCCCTGGGAGAATTCCAGCAGAGGAGAGGAAAGGGGAGGGGGGCACCTGCCAAGTCCTCTGGGAGGTATGAGCCTTCCCCTTCCAGCTTCCTGGTAAGGACACCTCAGGAAATACCCCTTTCCAGAACCATGAGAGAGCCTCGTCCTTATAATTAATTCACAGGTCGGCTAAGGAGCACGAGGCCCCTGCCCTCTAGGGGGAAGACAAGTGTCAACAGGCAAGAGCCTCCCGCTCAAAGTCGGAGCCAAGGAAAGGTGACGGAAAGGCCCCTCTGTGGCAACAGCAGGCTCCTGGTCTTGAGGAAGGTGGTGTGGGCCCTTTAGGCCCCGATAGAGAAGGGGCGGGTGGGGGAAGGCGGGGTGGGGACAGGCTTTGGTACCTCTGGGGTCTTCAGGGGCCTCCGGAAGCTGGGCCTGACAGCTCAGCTGCTCCTGGCCTGGGAACCCAGGCACCCCGACACCCTCTTGGTCCCCCGGCCCGGCTTCCGATGCACCTCCATCCTCAGAGGCCGCGAGCAGGGCAGGCGCCAGAGTCCCCAGCTCCTCTTCTGCTCTGGGCCCTGGGCTGGGGGCCGAGCGTATGTCCTGGAGTGTGGGCCTCTTTGCGGGGGGCTCCAGGGCGCTCTTGGGGTCAGCACCCCCGCCCTGGCTGTTCGCGTCAGCGCCGGCCCAGCTGCCACGCCTCTTGGCGCTCTGAGAGGGCAGGGCCTGCCTCTCTGGGGGGCTGTCCTCATTGGAAGGCCCCTCGGGGGGTCCGGCCCGGGGGTCGTCCCTTTGGAGGTCGGCACCCCCCTCTCTGTCCTTCAGCCGCACGGAGTGCAGGAGCCAGGGCTGTGCATTGGCCACGGTCACCAGGCGAGCGGTGTTCCCGCCGACTTCCAGCACCTGCTGGTACGCTAAGAGGTCCTAGGAGAAGGGCAGACAAAGGGGTCTGCAGGGAACCCCAGGGTCCCTGGGGCCCGTTTCCCCTGCCTGAGTGTTTTACGCGTCCTGAGCCAGTGGCCAGTCCACCTCCTTAGGGCAGGTGACTCTGCCTCAACTTCTTGGAGCCACAGCTGCACCCTCAAAAGCTGATGCAACCTTACCAGCCTCCTTCTGCCCGGCCAGCTCCTCCCAGACTCAGCACCCTGAGGGCCAAGTGCTTCTGCAAAAACGCACACCCCGTGATGCCCCTCCCTCCCTGCCCTTTAAAAATGCTTTGCTGAAACCCTTCAAGGAGCTCAGGGTTGTTAAGGCATGAGCGGTCATCTCCTGGTGTGGCCCTGCAATTAACCTTTCTCTGCTCCAAATCCTGTTGATTCATTCTATCTGGCCTCACTGTGCACTGGGCACACGGACTTGCACTAACAAGGCAGTGAGACTGTGGACCAGTGGCAGGGAGTCTGGAGACAGGAGAGAGCTGGGGGAGGACGAGGCCCAAGGCTTGGGTAGGGGGAGGCTCTAGCCAGCTCTGCTGAAGAAACAGGGCCCGGAGTGGATGGACGGACCTTCTAACTTTCAGGAGAAGCTAGGGTTTTAGGCAACCTTCAATGTTGACGACCAATTCAACGTTTGAAAAACAATTCCGCACGCCCTGAACCAAGCCCACCCACAGCGCGCCTCTGGCCAGGAGTTGCGACTCCTGCCTTTGCTTCTGCAGGCTACCTGAGAGCACAGCTCACCTGGACGTAGTCTGTGAAGGTCCTGGTGCGCTCACTGTCTGTCCTGGCCAAGGCGATGAACTGTTTGCTCAGCTCCAGCCGGTCCACCCCAAAGCAACCGGCTGCTGCAATGGCCTCCTGGATCCCCAGGGCAGCAAACACGTCTCCGGGCTGGTACCCAGACAACGCCACCTGGTGGACAAACTCCTCCAAGCTGCAGGCATCCTCCGGGCTATTTATCAGCCGCGTGAAGGTGTCAGGGAGGCAGGAGGGCCCCACCGTCAGCTCCTCCAGAGAAGGGTCTGTGGAGACCGGGAGGACCAGCATCAGCCCTGAGAAGCCCCATGCCCTCCCCAGACCAGCGCACAAGCAATGCCGAGGCAAATGCACGCCAACGTGGATTTGCTGCTTTGCAAACGTCAAGGGGTCGCTTTCTGGGTGGACACAGCTGGGCCCCTGGCAGTCAGGTTCCTGATACATGCCTCTGGGCCCTTGACTGCAGCCAGCTGGATCTCTTGGGCCATAGGTTCTCCTGCTCACAACCCACAGTGAAGGGGAAAAGTGGGGGCTGGGGCCTCAGAACAGAGCCCTGGAGCTCTGAAGGAGCGGGGGGCGTCTTCCATTCTGGCTGCCTCAGGCCCACCCTTCCTGATGCTCACATGTTCACGGCTTCTGAGACCCTCTGAGATACCCTGGGACTTCTCCATAAATCCCTACTTTTGCTCACACCCGCCGGGGCTGGTTTCTGGTGCTTCCTGGATAAGGTATCTCTGCTAAGACCACAGGCCTCAGGTTGCCACATTTTTGCCCAGGCCAAGCTCCCGACACAGTGTGGGATACTGATCATGGTTACGAAACTAGACACCTCAGACTGCCCTGGTGGTCTAGTAGACAAGAATCTGCCTGCCAGTGCAGGGGACATGGGTTCAATCCCTGGTCCGGGGGGAGTCCACATGCTGTGGAGCAACTACACCCGTGTCCCTCAGCTCCTGGCCTGTACCCTGGAGCCTGCGCCCTGCAACGAGAGACACCACCACAACGAGGAGCCGCAGCACCACAACCAGAGAAAGTCCGCACAAAGCAATGCAGACGCGGTGCAGCCGAAAATAAACCACCTCGCTACAAGAGTAAATTCCTCAACACGGGGAAACGAAGGCGAGTCAGACGGGCTGGGAAAGGGAAGCATGAGAAGGGCAGGGACGAGGCCCTAGCATTCTCATTAGATGTGCAGCGAGGAGAGACTGCCTGATATCGAGGGTGCAGGACACGGAGGTGAAAGTAAGTCATTAACGTTTCAGAGGCAATCAGTACAAGAACTCAAAAAGGTGTAAAAACTGGAAAAAAAGGAGATAAGAGGTAACAATAGAAGTGGAATACTCAGCTTTCACAGCAAGGGGTCAAAAGACTTAAGTAAAAAAGACCACGCTGGGCGCTAACCACAGTAGGCAGAGCCCAGGGCTCCCCCCATACAAGCAGGCAGCTTGGGCCGCGTGCCCACCCTCCACTGCCCCCCTCGCCCCCGGTCGGCTGCTAAGGACAGGAGGGGTTTCCTTTGCTTTTCCCTTTGGCTGGGTCAGCGGCGCCTCCCCAGGGAGCGCTGGGAGCCTGGCCACAAGCTGGGGTTCTGGGCCCTGGGGTGGGCGGGGGCGGCGCTCACCCACGAGCGCGAGCCTGGTGGGCTTGGGGGTGCAGCGCAGGCGGAACTTGACCAGGCAGGAGTTCACCACGATGTTGTCGTTGGGGTTGAGGTTGCGGTTGCTGACGATGCCGGGGACGCAGTAGCCCTTCATCAGCAGGTAGTTGGTGTGGGAGGCCTGGTGGGCTTTCACCTCGATGCTCCGGCGCTTGGCCCCCGAGCCTTCGTCCAGGTCTTCCTCTTCGTCCTCGTCCTCTTCCAAGGTGCTGTCCTTGCCTAGGCTGGGAGCAGACAATGGACCTGGGTGCTGGAGCCTGGCGGGGCATTCTCTGCAGGTCCGGCTGCCCCCTCAGGGAGCAGTGCTCTGGCCCTGGACGGCCCCTGGTGTCTGGCTGAGGTCAGGTCAGCACGGACTGGTGTCCAGATTACCCGCCTCGTCCACCTCCCCACACTCCCCTCCCCACTCCCCACACCTGCGTCTTTGCGAGGGCTGGTCCTTCTGCCTGGAGACCCTTCCAGGGTTCTGTCCAAAAGACGCCCATTTGTCCAGTAAACCCCATTTCAGCTCTCAAGCCCTCAAGGAACGGTCCCTCTTCTCTGCCTCCCCATCCCTCCTGGCCACACTGTTCTAGGCCCTCCTCTTTGGCCCAGCCTAGCCACCCCCTCCTGTGGTTCCCCTGGTGCCTAGAGGTGCCTAGAGGCGCTGCACTGGAATTCCCGGTTCACAGACCCGTGAGCTCCTGGAACCACCGCCCAGACTCTGCTGTCTTGGTCCACATGACGCCAACCACAAGGCAGACAAACGTGTTTGTTGAGTGGATAAAAACGAGAATGAGTGAGCAAAGAAAACGGCAGACGCCCAGCCTGAGGGCAAGAGACGGTGCCTGTGGCCCTCACCTCTTAATGACCTCGTTCTCCACCATGGAGCTGTCCACCACGACGATCTGTTCTGGGATCCTGACGTCCACGGAAACAAGGCCAAGGGAGAAAAGGATCAGGGCGGTCACGCAGTTTCCTCCCGGGCCGTCCAAAGAGAACGCCACCAGGTCGCTCGCGGGCTCGCCACGGCTCTGGTCTTTGAAGGAGAAGTGATCGGCCTGGTCCCGCGGGCCCGCGGCCAGGAGTCTGCTGAAGAACTGGAACGACTCTGTGCAGACGGTGCTCGGGAACCGCCACGTGAAAACCCTAAGACAGGACGAGAGGGCGGGGCGTTTCTGGGCTCAGGTGCCGGGGGCCTGGGGGTGGGCGGGCCGCGGGCGCTTCCAACCGGCCGCACGCTGAGCACGCCGGCTTCTCCCTGGAAGCCCTCTTTCCATCTCAGACTAAGGCACTGCACTGCAGGCTCCGTGAGGCCGCTCCCTGGAGCGCCTTCAAGGAGGCGCTGTGACTCTTCACCTGAGCCCCACTCTAGGCCCCTCGGTGCTGAACTGGGGAAGGTGAATGTGCGCTGTGTCACCATCACCTTTAAAGGCGAGCCCTGGACCCCTCGTGTGTTCAGTCTGCTCCCACTCGGCGCCTTTCCACTTCCACGCAAGCCCTCGCCTCTGTTCAGAGGGGTGGCTTTCATTCCTTGTAACAACACCCTCTTGCTTATGAGCCACAAACCAGGTCTGAACGCGATGGCTTCCAAAGGAAGTGTGTCAGCCCACGGGGCAGGCGGCCTGGTACAGCTCTGAGCCGTGGGACTAGGGACTGAGATCACACCCAACCAGGAGGGTGCACCTTTAGCCGGTCTAATCGTTGGACACTCATTTCACCCAACTTGATGGGAAAAAAGGAAACAAACCATCAGCAAAACTGGTAAATGCCCCCTTAAGAGAGACCACTGGCATGAGCCTTATTCCCAGACAAGGAAGGACGGGCGCTGATGAGAAACCCGGCGCTGGAGGCTGGGTCTCGCACAAGAGGCCACAAAGGGCCCAGGCTGCCCTGCCCGCTGATGAAGAGGGACGCCCGTCACTTCCGCTCACCTGCACTCCCTCCGCGGACAGGCCCCGCCCTCCCTGCTCACCTGTGGTAGGCCTGGGACAACTGGTAGGACATGGGCGCGAAGGGCAGAGCGCGGTTTTTCTTGGGGCCCAGCGTGTGGTTGACCCGGCGCCGGTTGACCAGGCTCCTCCTCTGGTAGTCCACGAAGGCCTTCACCAGGACCTGTTCCTTGTAGTCCCGGTACAGGCGGAAGGTCTGCAACACAGCAGGCCAGGCGTGACTGGGGCTCTCCAGCCAGCAGGGCATGGGGATGGGAAGTGGATACACAGACGCCATGGGATCATCCATGGAGGAAGGCTGCTGATGAGGGGGGCGGGGGGGCGGGAGAGGCTGCGAGGCTGGAATGGACACTTGGGGTGCAATGAGGGAGAGCCCGGAAGAAGCCCACAGCCCTGTGGTCAACCTTGACCCACCAGTACATCCCCTTAGAGAGTGCAGGCGGAAAAGGCAGGCTGCACCCGCGCCTACTTCTCTGGATGTATGGACGCTGGGAGCCGACGCAGACTCATCTCTGATGCTGGGTATCCTTCGGCTCCCACCGGAGCCACTGGCAGATCTGCTGGGCTGATCTACTCTGAGTATGTTCCAGAAGCATCCAGGCTGTGCCACCTACAGCCACCGTCTGTCTGGGTCACGCCACGTCGCTTCTGCCTGTGACTGCCTGCTCTTCCAGCTTCCACCTGGGGCTCCCTGCCCCCACCTCTGACCGCTCTGCACGGCAGGCAATGTAGCCCTTTTATGCCTACATCGGACCACATGTCCTTCCCTGCCTCGAGAGCCCTGGTGGCCTCCCTCTGCCAGGGGACCACCCTGTTCTAACACTGGACCCTCAAAGAATTCTCTAACCTCATCCCTGTGACCACCCCCTTCTTGCTGCCACGGGTGGGGGTCCCTGGAGAAAGGTTCTGCGTCCTGCTTGGGGTCAGGCGCCCTCTCTCGTGTGTCTTTCCATGCCCTGGGGAAGTCAGGGAGAGTGAAAGCCCTTTGGCACCATTGTTATAGTCCAGGCCCCACCTGGAAATAGAGTTGGAGGAAGGAAAAGTAAGGCTGGGACAAGGCCCCACTGGGACGCAGGGACCAGGCTCCTGCTGTACCCTGGGGGCTGGACTTTCTCGTGTTAACAGGTGGTTGGACACACCCCTGAGGTTGTGCCAGCTCTAACTCCTACTGGGCAGAAGAGCTTGTCGGGGTCCTGCCCCCTCCACTCCGATCTACGGTCTCCAGGGGTCCATGTGCTATAAGAGCTCTCCAGTCGATTCTGAGACACCCTAAAGTTTGGGACAGTATCCATCTAAACACATCAGCGGGATAAGAAACACCACCAGCCCTTTGTTCTCTAACTTCTTCCTTCAGGTTCCAAACTGGCTTGACTCGGTCATGTAAGCTGTAGGAGCTGAATTTTAGGTTGTGTGATTAAATACAAACGCAGATAAGCTCTACTTGGAACGCACTTTTGTGATCATTAAAAACAAGAGAAGGGCTTCTCTGGTGGCTCAGGGGTAATGCAGGAGACACAGGTTTGATCCCTGGTCCGGGAAGATTTCACATGCTTCAGGGCAACTAAGCCCGTGAGCCCCCACCATTGAGCCTGTGCTCCAGAGCCCACAAGGGCTGCGCCCACGTGCCGCAACTACTGAAGCCCACGCATCCCAGAGCCTGTGCTCCGCAACGAGAGGCCGCTGCAATGAGAAGCGTGCTCACTGCAACTAGAGAAAAACCCATGTGACAGTGAAGACCCAGCACAGCCAAAAAAAGGGAAAAGCAAGCACGGGTTCAGGGAGCAGACTCCCTTCCGCTGGGGCCTTGGAGCCACAGACTCAGGTTTGATGAACGAGCTCTGGGATCTTGGTCATGGGCTTTTTAACTTCTCCGAGCCAAGTTTTCGCACCTATAAAGTACTAATCCCACGCCTTTCCCAGGCTCAGCGCAGGGTTAAGGAGATCTGCCTTCTCCTTCACCCTCATTCAGCTACGATCCAAGCAGCATCCCACTTCTAGTATGTTCTCAGGAGATGTGTAAGACTCAATGCCCGCAGAAAGGCAGCTTTCCCACCGGATGACATTTTCTAACAATCAAAATGTGTTGACGCTTGTCCACTATAACTGGAAAAGATACGCTATGCAGCCCAATTAGCTTCTCAGCTCTTCTGTCATGGCTCATTTCTCCTTCTGCCTGATCGTCTGCCTTCAACGTTAGATTCAAAACCTCAGCCCTGAGAGGGATTTTGGAGGTCACCAGATCCTGTGCCCATACTTCAGTGAACTGGGGGTGGGGTCTTCCCTGGCAGTCCAGGGATGAGGACTCAGCCCTTTCACCACAGTGGCCCAGGTTCAATCCTTGGTCAGGGCACTACTGAATCCCGCTAGCCATGTGGCAACACCAAACCAACAAAGATGAATGAAGCTTTGGCTGGAGCCTCGGGGGGCAATCAGGCCCCTGAGACCTCATAGGTAAGGAGAGGAGGAGGAGAAGCCTCAGGGGCCCCCAGCCTGGGAAGGGCCCCACGTCCTGGAACGCTGCTGCCAAGCTGTGTCCCCAGCGCCCACCTGGAACGACTGGCAGATCTCCATCTGTCTGTCCGAGAGGGCCAGCGTGCTCTGGATCAGGTTCTGGAGCACCAGGAAGTGGATGTCATCCACGCTGCAAGAGACGGGGAGGGGCAACAGGGCCACGTGACGGGGGGCGGGTGCAACAGGGCCACGTGAGCCCAGACCGCGCGAGACGAGGGGGAGCAGACAGGGCCACCTGAGTCCACGGGCCACGAGCCGCCGCTCCTCCTGCTGGTAGATTCCACCTCAAAAATCTTTGCCATCTCCTGACAGCGATACAAATGTCCCCACTAGTCATAAACCCAAACAAAAGGAATGAATGGTGGTTTTCACCCCTTACTGATTGGTCCATTTTCGAAGGGAAAAAGTTTTATTCTAGTGGGTAAGGGGTGACATAACCTAGGAACAGATTTTCATGACAACGAACATGTGTGGTTACTGCTTCCTTTTTTTTTTTAATAATCTAAGTTTATTTATATTAGTTTTTAAACTTTTTACTTTTTATTGGCGTACAGGATGAGATGGTTGGATGGCATCATCAACTCAATGGACATGGGTTTAAGCAAACTCGGGGAGATGGTGAAGGACAGAGAAGCCTGGCGTGCTGCAGTCCCTGGGGCTGGTAAGAGTTGGACACGATTTACCGACTGAACAAGAACAACATAGTTGATTAGCAATGCTAATAGGTGAACAGCGAAGGGATTCAGCCACGTGTATTTTTCATCCAATTTTAAACAACTGTTTCTCCAATGAGAATAGGCTTTTCACTCAATACAGAGCTAAAAATCAAATATTGATTATCCAACATGGAAAGAAAAGGCTGAGTTTTCTTTTATTATTATTATTTTTTAAGGCTGAGTTTTCTAACCCGAATTTTCCTTGGGAAGTTCATGGGCTAGGAGTTCATACCCCTTCTCCAACCCATCCTCAGGAGGGGCTGGTGACAGGCGAGGTGAGGGGTCGGCCTGCTTTTCCCATGAAGGGCCACATAATTTAGTCTCCATGGGCCCCATGGTTTCTGCTGCAGCCCCTCAGCTCTGACGTTCCACCCTGAAAGCAGTGCCGACCACACATGGAATGGGAGAGGCTGTGTTCCAGTAACACTGTATTTCCAGAAAGAGGCGCCAGGCTAGATTTGGCCCTGGCTGATCCCTGAGCCAGGCTGCAGGCAACCCAGTGAGGCGGCCGAGGACAAGGCGCCGGGCCTATTGGTCGCTGCTGTCTTTTAGTCTCTCAGTCATGTCCACTCTGTGACCCCGGGGACGGTGGCCCGCCAGGCTCCTCTGTCCATGGGATTCTCCAGGCAAGAATACTGGAGTGGGTTGCCATTCCCTTCTCCAGGGGATCTTCCCGGCCCGGGGATCAAACCGGAGTCTCCTGCCCCAGCAGGCAGAGTCTTTACCACTGAGCCCCCTGGAAAGCGTCGGGCCTGTCAGAACTTGCCTCTTAAGTTCATCCTCTTTCATGACCTGATCTTTTTTGTCTCCAATCACCAAAACTCGGTATCTGCGTAGGAAACAGAAGAAGCACTTGTCAAGGGAACCCAGCCGACCTTCCTGAGCCAAGGTGATGCTCGAGTGAGATGGCTACTGATCGGCTAAACACTGGAAAAAAATAATTGGTAAACTCCCTAAAATTCAAACTCATGCATGTAAATTAAAATGAGAAAACATTGCGTTCTGCCCAATGAATGTGTTGTAAGAATGAGGGTCGGGGAAACGAGGAATGCTCGGTCACTGACCATCTTGAGGCAATAAGGAGATATGTTAACTTGCAGACAGTGACTGTTAACTGTTACCGGAGGAGGAGGACAGCTGTGGGCTCATCACGATGACCAATAAGCACAGAAAGGAGCCTGGGAATAAATAACCTCACAGGGGAGGTGCTGTATTAGGTGATCGTGTTACACGTTATCTCCCCATCTGCTTTTCTGAGCTCCGTGCAATTTTTAAATTAAAAAAAATTTTTGGGCCACACCATGTGGCACGTGGCATCTTAATTCCCCAACCAGGGATTGAATCTGTGCCCCCTGCGTTGGAAGCGTGGAGCCTCAACTACTGGGCTGCCAGGGAACTCCCCCGGAGGTCCATGTAATACTGTTTCACTATGTTTGAACCAAGCAAATAAATATAAAAATAAGAAGTCTACCAAAAAACCCTTGGCCATTTATTTGTAAGTCACGTCTTTGGTTTCTACAACACTAAAGTCAAAATTGATCTTTGCAATAGTAAATTCTTCCTAAAATTTAGCAATAAGATAAAGCACCTTTTCAGAAGAATGTGAACTGGTTTTAATCAAACGAGAAAATATTTGGGACCATTTTTTTCTTTTACTTTGCCTGCCAGAATGCTCAAGATCAAATCTAGTGGTCAGCTGTTACAGCTGGAACTTTTTTTCTTTCCTCTAGATGGATCATGAACTCACCTTTACAAATCTTTGTCTTCTTTAATAACTAAAAGTTGGCCCATGTGTTTATTAACAACATGTGGGGATAGAAATTACAGGTAGGTAAACAGGCTGCCTGAAACACCTTCACAAGTAAAGAGAAACCACACCACTTAGGAGTTCTGGGTAAGAGTCTGCAGCAAAAGCAAAATCTATAAGCGACTACAGAGTGCTCCTTGGCCCTGGCACACAGCGGGCACGACACGAACTACTTGCTGGGTGAATGAAGGGATGAGACCGAAACACAGAGGGCTGGCTGCAGAGGTACCACACGGCTCACAGTGGGACCTGACAGATGGATGTCGTCTCTAGAGGAAGAAATTTGGAAATACAGTGGCCACAGGGACTATGCTGATGAGAATGGTGAGGAGAAGGGATTCACGTCCAGATGAGGCAGCAGAAACAGGCCTGGTTCAACAGCACTCAAGATTTTAAAACTGCACAGGTTCTGGGAAGCTCAAGTGTGTTCCTCTCCAGGTGCCCAGGGGTGGAGCTGGAAAGAGCAGGGGCTCTGGGGTCAGACCCACCTAAGTTCAAATCCTGGCCTGGGGCGTACTCGCACAGTGACCTTGGGAAGATTCGTACATTTCAAGGTTTCCTTGTGCATAATATAAGCAATCTTAACAAAAGCACTCCAATATCTGAGCAAGCCCGAAGTGAGTCAAGAGTGGGGCCGTGCCGGAACGGAAGGGAGCGCCCCGTGGGGTGCAGGGTATGGCGGTGTCTCCCCAGTTTCAAGGCCCCCGGAGAGGAGACGCGAGGTGCAGAGTCAGAGGAGCACAGGGTTTGCTGCTGGGTCAGGTGAACAGCTGGTGGGGGACACACCTGTCACTTGTGACGCATCCTCTTGCCCCAGGATCACACAGAACCTTCCTGGAGGAGCCTTACCTGGCAAACAGCTCCTCGAGCGTGTCTGGGATTTCAAGCTTTGGGTTCTTTAGGGCTGAACTGAACTTCTCTCTAAGCTTCGCCACAAATTCTTTAAACTCGCTGGCACAAACCTGTCGCCGTGAGAGAGTGAGACATTAAGCCCTTTCTCTCCTTGAAGGGAGGCTTCACTAAGACACACTGGGGAAAATCCTGGAGCAGACGCCCGGGGCAGCGCGCCCCCAGAAACCCAGACAGAAACGCTGTCTCCCGTGCCCTCTCCCCAGCCCCCGAGACCACCAGGAAGGTGCCAGGTGCTCACCACTCTGGAGGTGGCGAGCTTTACATCTGCACCGCCAGCGCTTGCCCCCAAGCCCCAAACACATCCCAAGGAGTCCCTCCAGCAGCAAGCCTGTGTCCCCTCTCACCTCCCTCTCTCCTCTGCGACTCACCTGTGCACGCTGGCCTCCACCCCACACTCAGCCGTGAGCCCCAAGCCAGCCCCTCCTCCTCTGTACCCACCCCACGTCCATCCAAGACCAAACCCAGATCACAGAGTGGTCCCTCACTGCCTCGCCACCCTAGGCTTGTGCCTCCGACTCCTCCTCCATGGTGAGGCCGGCAAACCCAGCCTGTCACCCTGCCAGCCGGCGCCCAGGGCTACAGGACAGGGTCCGGCTCTTTCCTGATGCCTCTCGCTGCGGCCTTCCCACGGGGCACCTCACCCCTCTACCTTCTCTGCCTTTCCTTGGCTGGTCCCTCGTCTCTGTGGTCTGGGCTCAGGGGTGACACACCCGAAAGGCCCTGTGTGATAACAGACGGTCGCCTACTTCCTTCATGCCATTCTTCCCAAGCGGTGGAGCCAGCCCCAACGTGGAGTGGGCAGGCAGCCTGCCCAGCCTCAGGGGTGAGTCAGGACGGATCTTCTGGAAACTGCTGTCCCCTCTTCCCTTGACACAAGGGCCCTCTCCCCACTTCTTCCTGCCTTGGGACTCTGTTGTGAGATGTCAGCTTCAACAGCTACCTGGCAGCCCTGAGGTGACCAGCGTGAAGACGGAAAGCTGACCCCTGGGGATGGGGAGTGAGGACAGAGTGAACCTGGGGCCCTGAAGACGTTTCTGCTCTGCTGCACCCGTGTGGACAGCCTGCTCCCGGCTGCTTAGCCCAGCGTTAGCTTTCCTTCTGTCACTTGCATCAGTCAGTTCAGTTCAGTCGCTCAGTCGTGTCCGACTCTGCGACCCCATGAACCACAGCACGCCAGGCCTCCCTGTCCATCACCGACTCCTGGAGTTTACCCAGACCCATGTCCATTGAGTCAGAGATGCCACCCAACCATCCCATCCTCTGTTGTCCCCTTCTCCTCCTGCCCTCAATCTTTCCCAGCATCAGGGTCTTTTCCAGTGAGTCAGCTCTTCGCATCAGGTGACCAAAGTACCGGAGTTTCAGCTTCAACATCAGCCCTTCCAATGGACACCCAGAACTGATCTCCTTTAGGATGGACTGGTTGGATCTCCTTGCAGTCCAAGGGACTCTCAAGAGTCTTCTCCAACACCACAGTTCAAAAGCATCAATTCTTCGGCGCTCAGCTTTCTTCACAGTCCAACTCTCACATCCATACATGACCACTGGAAAAACCATAGCCTTGACTAGATGGACCTTTGTTGACAAAGTAATGTCTCTGCTTTCTAATATGCTGTCTAGGTTGCATCAGAAGCACTCCTAACTCTCCCTGTGACCTCAGCAGCCCGTGCTCTCTTGTGGGGTGGCTTCACGGTTCTGCGGTGTCCACTTCTCTGCCTGACTCACTGGCCTCGGCTGGCGCCAAGGCTGGACAAACACAGAGCAGAGTCCAGTGCCGGCTCAACGAACTGGGGGTAAGCAGACTGTGAGCCTCATGGTAGGGGAGTCTGGGTCTGGAAACACAGCTTCCTTCCTGGTCAGTCCCTGCCCAGCCCTACCCACAGAAAACTCAGAAAGAAAACTCATTGCCTATCCGTGAGCTTTCTGTAAGTCTGCTGCTGCTGCTAAGTTGCTCTAGTCGTGTCTGACTCTGTGCGACCCCACAGATGGAAGCCCACCAGGCTCCCCCGGCCCTGGGATTCTCCAGGCAAGAACACTGGAGTGGGTTGCCATTTCCTTCTCCAATGCATGAAAGTGAAAAGTGAAAGTGAAGTCGCTCAGTTGTGTCTGACTCTTAGCGACCCCACGGACTGCAGCCCACCAGGCTCCTCCGTCCTTGGGATTTTCCAGGCAAGAGTACTGGAGTGGGTTGCCATTGCCTTCTCTGTTCCGGAAGTGTAGCTGTTTGTAATTTCTGAAGAGCTGCCCTACTTTCTTAACAAAATAGGCCCAAGGCACAGCAGCGTTGCCAAGAGGCAAGCCAAATTCTAATCATCTTTAAAAAACTGATGCTGAAGCCAGATCAAGAGAGGTTCACAGC
The DNA here is from genome assembly GCA_006410935.1 of Redunca redunca. Lineage (NCBI taxonomy): Eukaryota > Metazoa > Chordata > Mammalia > Artiodactyla > Bovidae > Redunca > Redunca redunca. The sequence goes on from SJYQ01104552.1 coordinate 85,032, forward strand.
CAAAAACCTGACAAGTCAATTTCCCAGATGAGCACGGGAAAAGCCCAGGTCTACAAGGCCGGCAGAGGTACCATGGGACCCAGAGGACCAGACCTCTGGGTCTGGAAACCTAGAAACCCCTGCCTCAGGGCAGGCTGCGCCCAGCTGCCACACGGCACCCACCTTTGGGTTTCCATAGTCACCTTTCCGACTCAGGAACTCCCCGACAAGCGCCTTGTCCTGGTACACCTCGGCGAGGCAGACCCTGCAGGAAAACAGACCACAGGGAAGTCTGGGCACCGCAACCATGCCCATGTACAGAACCACCGAAGATTTCTAACGCTGCTGGCGTCAGCTAATCATGAAGCGTGACCAGCCTGTGTGCCTGCTGGGTGATCACAGCTTTCGAAAATGAAGGATTTGGGGTCAGCCTGTTACTGCTTACACTTCACACCTCGGCTTCTCCAAGCTCCCACCCTCCTGCCCCTCACAGGGGTTTGGCCAGGACTCTGGGAGAGATCTACGTGGAAGTGTATCATAAACTTAAAAACAGGCCCCAGGGGTTGGTATTAAGAGCTCTGGGCTCCTCCATCACCCTTTGTCCACCACACCCGGCTTCATATCTCCATGGTGACAGGACAGCCTGACCTGCCCACCAGGAAACAGAGGGAAAGACAACCAGTGTCTGCTGCGCTCCTGGGAGCTGGGCACTTTTGGCCCTCATAAGGAGCTTGCAAGGTAGAGGCTGTCATTCCATTTCATGGCTTGGCGAGCTGTAGGAACCCCCTGCCCCCGAGGTCACACATAGGCTAAGGGTCAGGTGGAACAGGTGTGGTTACTATTACTATGGCCCTGCTCACAGGTGGGAAAACAGCCTATGAGGGGATAAGCGCCCCATCCCAGGCCCCACGGCTCTGAATTGCAGTGAGGACGGGGACTCGGGCCTCCAAGCCCTGCAAGCCCTCTCCTCCCCCTGCCCTGGCCGCTGCAGGATGAGAGGAAGAGTGTCAGGCGGGGCGGGCAGCCCAGTTCCCAGACCTCACTCACTGCAGCTCTCCATCACCCAGCAAGAACCCATCCTTTCCATGGGCCTGTTTCCACTTTGCGAAAAAAAGAGGACTTTGGACCAGGGGATCATAGCGCTTTCTGACAGAACATTTTAAGAGCATTCCACGCTCTGGGCAAGTGGCTTCACACAGGAAGGCCCCCTGGTGTGCCTAACCCTGTAGTTCTCATCAGGGGTGATCTGGGCCCTATGGGAGACGTGTGAAGACACTTTTCATTGTCACAGTTGGGGAAGGGGGATTGCTACTGGTGCCTAGTGGGTGGAGACACGGATGCTGTTAAACATCCCACAGAGCATAGGATGCCCCACACAAATGATCCGCCCCATGTGTCAACAGTGCTGATACCCAGAAGCCCAGAAGAGCTGAATCTCCTCCATGATCAGGGCTGGGTGCCTTCCCTCCAAGCTGGCTGACTGCACGCAGCCCAGGGCTTGGGATCAACCTGGAGCCAAGCTCTCTCACTGACCCACGGCACAGGCATCAGCTGGTGGCAGCGGTTTCTTCCAACCCTGCTTGGGTCCATTCCTGGCCCCACCATCCTGCTGGCCACAACTCCGGAGAACAGCTCTGGCTTCACAAGGCATCCTGAAGTCTAAACAACACCTTACGCATGTGAGTGCCTGGAATCACACCCGGCCCCCTGGATCAAGGACCACCTCACTAACAGCCTCCAAAAGACATCTGATGTGCTCCTGGAAGACTCAAGACTCTATCCACCTGGATTCCACAGCTGACTCCTAAGCAGATGGGATGGAAAAAAGGAAAGAACAAGCAAGAAGCCTGGGGACACCCTTGACGGGGAGTTCCGGAAGTTCAAAGGTGGCTTACTTGTAGTTCAGATAGGCTTGTGGGTTTTTGATTATGTAGCGAGCTCTTCGTCCAACTGACAGGGAGGTTTTATCCAGAGACTCTTCCAAGGTCGAGTGCAGGATGTCCCGCACGACCTGCCAGGGGACGAATGGGCCCTTCACCTGGATCAGACACAAGCCGAGACAGAAGGTCAGTGGCCCTGGAGCCCAGGGCACGGGTCACTAGCGTGAGGGAGGGGAGTCGGCCCGTGCAGCCTCTTCCCTCAGTGGACACACAAAACTCAGCCACAGTTACTGGGTACTGACCGTGGGCCTGGCCCTGAGTTGGGACTGGGAAGAGAGGAGTAAGACAAACCCTCAACATCCAGTGGGAAGTGTCTCTTGGTGACTAACAGAGGTGCCTGGAGGGTGCTGGGCAGTACTGACTGGAAGGCAATGTTAGGGGAAGTCAGGGGGTCTGTGGCATGGTTTTTGGAGGGCTGTGCTCAGAAACGCTGTGTGGCGCCTGCAGTCACATTGATGGAAACAGAGCCCAGGCAAAGAAGGGGCTTGATGACAAGGTTTGTTTCTTAGTGCCTGAGCATGAGGGGGCCGGGGAGTCTGGTGTGAGCTGAAGTGAGTGAGTGGAGGGTCCGTGCAGGCCTCTCCCATCATCACCGTGATGAGACAAGGGTCAGGCATGAGGGACAGCAACACGCCGTCAGGCTCCTCCTGGCAGAAGGGGCCAGGGTGGAATTTAGGAACGCACAAAGGGGTAAGAAAACCTGGGAAAATGATCAAGCAAAGGGGTTTAATGAGATTAAAGGCAGAGAGCAACCGGGACACACGGCCTCTGGGTGGGTTTCTTTGGCTGGTACGGCAGGACAAAAAACGCTGACTATGCTGTGAAGCTGCCTCACCCGCTCTGCCTGGTGGTGTTACTACCTGCAGGGGCCCCGGACGGGAGGCTGGCGGAGCCCACACTCCTGGGGGCTTCTATGGACCAGCCTGATGGGACACTGGCCTTGGTGTGGGTGGAAGGTGGGGCGTGAACCCAGGCATGAACCTGGGGCCATAGCTACACAGTGAGTAAGAAGCCTCTGCCTCTAGATGCAGCCACTCCAGTGGGCCAAGGGGGGCCAGAAGCCAGAGGAGCAGCGTGACATGTACGCGTCCAAGGGGCAGAGCGAGAGAGCAGTAACCACCGCCGTTCCGCAGGATCAGTGGTGCCTTTCCAGAGATGATAAGCAGTAAATGAAAGAGAAATAGGACTGTTCCAGGCAGATGCGGATGGGAGGCGGGGAGCAGGGAAGGGGCAGAATCCCGGTGAAGAGACAGCGAGTGCAGCTCTCAGCTGGGCGCCGTTGTTGGTTGTTGCTGTTTACTAAGTCACGTCTGACTCTTTGCGACCTCATGGACTGTAGCCCGCCAGGCTGCTCTGTCCATGGGATTTCCTAGGCCAGAATACTGGAGTGGGTTGCCGTTTCCTTCTCCAGGGGATCTTCCCAACCAGAGATCAAACCCAAGTCTCCTGCACTGGCAGGCAGGTTGTGTATCATCTGAGCCACCAGGGAAGCCCAAGCTGTGTGGTGTGCAGCCAGGCAAAGACACAGACGTGTGAGTGGAAGGCTGGAAAGAGAGGTGCAAAGGTGAGCATGGGGTTCACTGGGAAGATTCTGGGAGATGCTTCTCCCACAGGCCGAGTGGAGTAGATGGGATGAGTGGTCCCAGAGCCACGCTTCTCCACGTGTGGGTCAGAAGAGCAAGGGCCTCCCGGACGAGAGGGACTCACAGTCAGCGGGCTGGAAGCTGGGGTGGGGTGGAGAAGCGAGTGGGATGGCGGGGCGCACCTTGGTGTTGAGGACGTTGCTGGCGATCCGGCAGAGCATGAGCAGCCCGTCCTCCTGCAGAGACCAGGTGACCCGCAGCCGTGTCATCCTCTGCAGGGCGCTCTGGTCCGCCTCGTCATGGTAACGCCTTTTGTTCTTGTCTTCAGGGAGCTCTTCTAAGGCGGGGATAGCAGAGGGGGCTTTGAACAACTGTTTGAGAGCTGTCACTCCAGAGAGCGGAAGGGTCCCTACCCAGTGGGTGGGCCTGGACCAAGATGTCAGTTATCAGCATCTCATCTAGTGGGGAGTCATGTCAATTAGCCACAAAAGACTCAGCCCAATGGGACAGGTTTTTTTTTTTAACCCCTTTCATCATTTCTCTTTGGTCAGATTTCATGGTGACAGGCTGAGCAGCCCGATGCAGCCGGTTATCTGCCCATCTCCAATCTTTCCCTCGGAGGCAATGAGCCCTCTGAAGGTGCCTCGCCTCCTTCAGAAGCCCTCTGAAGGAACCTGCTTGGGGCGTGCTCTCCAGGTAAGTGGGACCCCACCATTCCCTGCTCTGCGACCTCAGAGATGCTGTGTACACTCTGGTGCAGCAGGGGGACAACAAGGCCCACTGTCCAGGGCTAAATAACTTCAGGACTGACCCAGACCACTAAAAAACACCCAGCGAAGTGCCTGGTGCAAAGGAGCTATTATCTAAGTAATATCAACCACAAACATTATGGAATATTTACTGGGTGCCAAACACTGGCTTAAGCTTTTTACATATATTCACTTACAATTAAAATAATACTTGGCAACCATGCTAGGAGAAGGATACAACTATTACCCGCATTTGGCAGGTGAGGAATCTGAAATGCACAGAGACCCAACACCTTGCCTGAAGTCAAAAATCCTAGGAAGCAGCAGTTAGGATGGGAACCCTGAGCTCTAAAACCACTGGGTTTCCCCAGGCTCCATCCTCCGCTCCCCTCCCTGCTGGGAAACACTGGCAGGAGTTCCAAAGGCAGATGCCATATGCTACCGCCAATTCTCAAAGACTGTTTGCTTAGTGAGCATATTTCAAACGAGAGCAGGAGAAAAGTGGGCAAGATCATTTGCATTCAAAGCAACACCACCATCGGATTTTGCTTTGCAGTGAATTCAGGTCTTTTCAAACCAATTTGATCTTACACATATCTGGACAGGCTGAATGGAGGGGGCCATTTCAGCGTATGCGAGGCTATTTGTTATTAGCACCAGCCGGGTAAATCACTAAAAATGGGTTCGTGTTAAAGCATTCTGCTCTCAGCTGACACAGCTAAAGCTATCAGATCGTTGTTGAAATGCATGGTCCACTGAAATGACATAACAGTGTCTGAAAACCTGGACACTGGTCTCCTTGCTGCCCTCCTTCACTGTAGATGATGCCCGAATGAAGAATTCAAAACGGGAATCGAACAGGCGCCGTGCACAAGGGGTTCACGAGATCCAGAGAGACCCGGCAGGCTTAAGTGACTCCCGCGCTCCCTCTGATTTACAAACACAACTTGAAACTCTGCCCTGAGCACAAATGCCGATGTTTAAAGGTGAACCAAGAGAATAACAGGATTTGAACCGGCTGTGATGAGGACTTGGCTAAGGATTTTTGCCAAGGTTTTTCTTTCCCAGTTGAGATGAAATTAAAAATGTGAACAGAGGCAATCATTAACTGAAATGGCTCTATATACTACCGTGACGGAGATAGCAGGGGGAGATGTGTAGAAAGTTCAAGGCCCTCTCAGCCAATAGGCTGGGCTTGGAAAACAAAACACAACCACACAGAGTTAGCGCTGCAAGCGGAGGGCGTGAACCGGAGTCTGAAGGCAGCACTCAGGCCGGGCTATGGGGAGGCTGCTGCCCGTCCCCGGCTGGACCGGGCAAAAGCGAGCCTCACAAACACAAATGATCATCACCAAACCTTTCTTCTTCCTCTTGATCTTCTTCCCTGGGTCCTTCTTCAGCCGTTTGCGCTTCTGGCTTTTCCCACCCTTCACTTTCTGGTTCCGCTCCAGCGTGGGCTCTCGTTCCACCTCTACGTGCTCGTCTCTGTCGGCACAGAGCCCCGATCCAGCTCGAGCATCTCCCCAGACCGTCAACCTGCCGTTGCCTGGAAACAAGCAAAGGAGCCCGGCATTGCAGAAGGCCCCTGCAAAGGCTGGAACAAGGCACGGCACAGGGGTCCTACCGGCCCCACATCCGTTTCTGCCAAGCTCCCGGCTCACTTACCTCCGGCCCCAAGAGGCATCGGGCGCTTGGACAGAAACGTCTGCAGCCTCATCGTGAGCCCGTTCTCTGACGTGGTAGTCTCCTGAAAGACAAGGATGGCACTGGATGAAGTGTGAGCTTCACTGGGCCCCCAGGAACCCAGGGCAGCCAGTGCTGAGTGTTGAGTCCCTGATGAAGAGGCGGCGCAGGGACTGCCACCTTTCTATGGCACATACACCCTCATCTTGTGTGGCCTCTTAGACTCTCCTTTCTTTCTTTTTAAAAGGAATACTTGTACTCATTGAAGAATAAATTAGCATCCATGGGGGGAAAGAAAAAAGAATGTCAGGTAGATATTTACAAAGTCCTGCTGTACCTTCAGTACTTAAGGATGCAATTACTTGTGTCTCTGGTCAATTTTAGTTTGGCCAATTCAAAAACTGTGAGCTGGGACTTTCCTGGTGGTTTAGTGGCTGACAATCCACCGACCAATGCAGCGGACACGGGTCCGATGGTCTGGGAGATCCCACATGCCACGGGTCAACTAAGCCTGTGCGTCCCAACTACGGAAGCCCGAGCGCCCTGGAGCCTGTGCTCCACAATGGAGAGAATGAGAAGCCTGAGCACTGCAAAGAAGATCAGCCCCCTCTCACCACAACTAGAGAAAGCCTGCACACAGCAACCAAGACCCAGGGCAGCCAAAAATAGATACAGAGTAAGTAAATCTTAAAAACAAAATCTGTGAGCCAGGGAAGGCAGAGGCAGGTGAGTAGTGATGGCCGGGGAAGGGGTGTGATGGTCCGAGGACGGACGCCCACCTTTTTGGCCTTGTCCATGATGTAGCTGGTCCAGATCCAATTGCGCTTCAAGTGTGCATAGAAGCTGGAGTCGAGCCCCGCGGCTCCCAGGCCGTCTCCAGGGATGATGCCTTCATCCACGACCTCGCGGCTGCCCCTGGGAGTCGGGAAATAAACAGACACGGAGCCTCCTTGGGAACTGGGAAGAGAGCCGTGGAGTGGGTGGGGGCATGTACTGCAACTGCTACCTTCCCACAAAGACACCTGACAGGTAGCGGTAAAGAATTTGTCAAAAATCCCGATTTTTATGTAAAGATCCCAGTTTTTGAACTTCGGCAATTGGTTCTTTTTAGTTTTTGACAATGTTGGGGGCTAGCTGCCTCATGGCTGGGGCCAGAGTGAGCCACGGCCACTGACTCACAGCCCCACAGCAGGGACTCAGGCCTCCAGGCCTGACAGGGAGCCTGACTGGGGTGGGGGACCCACAGCCTGCAGGACGAGCCCCCCGCAGCTCTGCACTCAGGGACGGGCGGGACGCACATGGTGTACTCCATCATGGCACACTTGCGCTCCAGCGTGTACTTGTCCATGGCGTTCTCCTGCTCCTTCTGCATTCTGCCCTCCTCATCGCTGCCCTGGTCTGGGCCGCTGCTCTTCCGGGCGCGTGGGCAGCGCACCACCCCTAGGAAAGAGACACGAGCCCCACTGACGACACCTTTCCGCCAAGGTCTGCCGCTGGGTGGCAAGAGGAGTGAATTCCCTTTCTGGGACTAGGATCCCCACCAGGGGAGAGGGGCTGAAACCGGTGGACTTCTTTGCACAGAACGTCTTACATCATCATGTCGCGGGGTAGCAGAAGGAAGAGGTAAGGCTGGTGGGTGAACCTGAGAAAAGAGACTGCGCGCAGCCTGGCTTCTATAAAGGCGGGAAGGCGAGAAGCCAACCAGAGAAACCCCCGGCCTTCTTTCTGCCTGGTGGAGGCCCCAGGGAGCCACATGCCACAGGCCCGGGCTTACCCAGGGGCTCAGTGGTAAAGAACCCGCCTGCCAATGCAGGAAACACAAGTCTGATCCCTGGGTTGGGAAGATACCCTGGAGGAGGAAATGGTGACCCACCCCAGTAAAGTATCCTTGCCTGAAGAATCCCATGGACAGAGGAGCCTGGTGGGCTACAGCCCCTGGGGTTGCAGAGTGTGGGACATGACGGAGCGGCTAAACAAGCATGGCCACACAGCTCTGATGTGCGCTCGCCGGCTCTTCGCCAGGATTCCTGAGTGCCCTCTGCAGAGACGCGTTTGCTGAGAGGAGAAGTTAAGCAAACTGCACTTCTTGCAAAGAAATGCGAAACATGACTAAAACCTTTGCTTGAGGGGCTTCCCTGGTAGTCCCGTGGTTAAGAATCCGCCTGCCAAACAGGGGACCTAGGTTTGATCCCCGGTCCAGGAAGATCCCATGTGCCACAGGACAATGAAGCTGGCATGTCACAACTGCTGAGCCTGCGCTCTAGAGCCCGTGCTCCACAATAAAAGAAGCCACTGCAAGAAGTCCACTCTGCAACTAGAGAAAGCCCGTGCATAGCAATGAAGACCCAGCGCAGCCATAAATAACTAATTAATTAGAAGAATTGCTTGAGTCAGGCCAGGGAAGGTTATGATAATCTGCAGACTGTCAAAGAGCCTTCTGCAACAGGGTCAGCTGGAGACTTCAGCTTGGCTGGTGGCAAGGGGCAACAGCAGACCCCATGCCATGCATCTCTCAGCCAGAGCTTCATGTGAAACATCTAGTTCAAGCTTCCCCTCAGCTCCACAGCGTGGTGGCGGCGGTGTTCCCGGATTAAAAATGAAGAAACTGAGGCTCAGGAGGCTCCAAAGAGCTCACCCAGGGTCATGCATCTGAATGGACTGCGAACATAAGAGGATCTCAGGCGATGCCTCGCCTGGCACCGCCAAGCTGCCTGTTGGATACGCAGACTTAGGCCACCCCCAGGACTGCTGAACCCAAGTCCCTGGACGGCACCCAATAACCCGCATTTCAACATGCTTCCCCAGAATCATGTTGCACTCACGTTCTGCGAGCCCCACCCTGTAGGATGCCCACATCTTATTATCTGATGCTTCCCCTCAGTCTGTGGGGCAGAACCCCCTCGACCCCCGCAGATGTTTGTTGACTGAAGGGACAGTCAATGTCTGATTATCAAACTCAGTAAGCCTCCCATATTTTGACTCAAGAACACAAAAAGGGATGGAAATTCACCCGTTGTCAAGCCTGAAAGACTCTGGTGCAAATAACATACTGGTTCGCAAATTTTTATCTAGTATAAAATGCAGGGGAATTAGGGCACTTTAAAATCTGCAATGCTAAAAGCCTAGCTCATTGCTGCTGCCAGAGGAGTCTAAAAAACACACTGTTTCTAACATTTGTCTGGACCTATTAAATGATCTATACAAGTGCTCGTTAGCCTCTTAGCATTAAACAGTTCTACCCAAATCACAGGCTTTCCTGGTGGCTCAGCAGAAAAGAATCTGCCTGCCAATGCAGGAGGTTCAGGTTCAATCCCTTAGTCAGGAAGATCCCCTGGAGAAGGAAATGGCAACCCACGCCAGTGTTCTTGCCTGTCGAATCGCGTGGACAGAGGAGCCTGGCGGGCTATAGTCCACAGGGTCGCAGAGTCTGACGCAACTGAGCACGCATCAACACAACACACGTGTGGCCCCTGCTTTGCAAAAACCGAAGCGTAACCTTGATCTTCAGGCGCTGTGACAGGAGGAAGACAGAAGTCCTCTCCCAGGTGCGAACGGAACGCAGCATCCTTCTTCTCCTTGGGAGAAGTGGCAAGACAGGACCCGAGGAAAACTGGCTTAGAGGAAAGAGCACCAGACTGGCAGTTCTATCACCTTCTACAAACCCTCCATTTATTCTTATAAACATGTTCAGGATGTTGCCTGTGTATCAGGCACTTTGAGACACGCTGGGGATGAATGCCCAACCTCCTGTGCTCAAGGGATTCCCAGAATGACATCAGATGACAGCAAAGATGCTGGAAGAGCTTTCTTGGAAAGAGAATGCTTGAAGTAGGGGGTAGCTATCTGCAAGGTGAACATAGGTCAGGATGTGCCAGACAGAGAAGATGATGCAAGCCAAAGCCTAACACCAAGCCCAAGTCACCCAAGCAATGGGCAGTCTGGTCAGTTCCTCCTCCAGACCTTCCCACCTGTCCTCTGTCCTTCACTGTCACCAGAGGACCCGAGTCACAGGCCCCAGCTGGCCTCCCTGCCCCTGCTCTGGTGCCTCTAAGTCTATGGTCCACACAGTGGCCAGGGCAGCTTTGAAAGACATGAGATCTTGACTTATAACCACCAATGGATTCTCGCTGCTCCGAGAATAAAGCCAAAGTCTCCTGCAAGTTTGGAAGTTTGCAAGTTCTCCTGCAAGTGTCCTGCAAGGCCCCCGAGTCTGACTCCTGCCTGCGTCTCCATCCCAGTGGCCACTCTCCCTCCACATACACTGGCCGATTCTGCTTCTCAGCTCTGGTCATGCTGGCTCGGCCTCATCCTTTAGAACTCAACTCAAACTCTCCTGCTCAGAAAGGCTGCTTCCTCACCAGCCTAGGAAAATACCCTCGATCCGACACCCGGTGCATTTCCTCCCCAGCACTTAACGCACTCTGGATCTCTGTGCTGTGTGTCTTCCCCAAGAGAGCACAAGTCCCGCTGCTGTGTGATGGGCGTACGGGAAAGCACACACACGGTGGTCAGTAAACACCTACTCAATGAGCCCAGTGAATGAGGACAGAGGTGGAGCTGTGTGGGGCCCTCCCAGGTAAGGTCCACCACATTCCTCTCTAAGGCAGCTTCCTGGATACTCCAGGCCTCTGGGGGACAGTCTGAAAACCATCAGGCAGTTTCTTTCCAGCTCTAACCCCACAGAAAGGAGGGAGCCCAGGAAGTCCCGTAAAGACGGCTGGTACCTAGCGGGGTATTGAGGCAGACGCACTGCAGGTCGAACCAGTAGTTCTCCACGTCCTGCATCGAGTTCAGGACGTATGAACGCCTCTCGAAGGGCCGGCTGCTGCGGGCCACGTTGTAATGGGGGTCACAGGTGGTGGTGTCCACGATGCCCACGTTCTTCTTCAAGTAGACAAAGACCTACGAGGGAGACAGCAGATGGTGGAGGCGGGCCTCAACCTCCAAGTCGGGTTAGTGTCGGAAATGCTCAGGACCAGCCACCTTCGACTGGGTGCGAAGGCCGTTTACCTGATCTTTATCCTGAAACTTCTCTGTGGGGCCGAACTGAAGCAGCCCCATGAAGCAGAGCCTCTGAAGGTTCTCCACCACCGAGAAAATGAAACGTCTGTAGGCAGAGGGGGTGGCGGGCACTCAGTCATCATCAGGGGGTTGGATGGGAGTGGGGGATGGGACTCGCTGCTTCTCCCCTCTTCTACCTGTGGGACCTCGAGGGCGGGCTTCGGGCCTGCACTGAGCTGAGACCCAGGACCCCCGGCCCATCCCCACCCAGGGCAGTGGGGCACTGCTTCTACATGGGGGGCTTGAGATCAAAAATAACAAAAGGAAAACCCACTTCATCACCTGCAGTCTTTATCAGCAGATTTTACTTTTAAAAGAACCTTGTAATCAAGGGCTAAAATGTCCCAGCCCACACTGCAATTGCCTCTGTGCTTTACATAGGTCACAAAGTAGCTGAATTAATGACCTGGGGTCTCTACAACCTGGAAAAAGCAGAAACCTTTCCTCTTCTGGGTCAACCGTTACTCAGAAGCCTAACTCGGAGGGGCCTGTCGGGACCCTCAGCTGCCCCGAGCGACTGCAGGGACCTCACCTCTTGTACAGAAGCTGCTGCCGGATGGACCTGGGGAGAAAGCGGATCAGCGTGTGCTTCTTCAGGGGGTCGCTCAGAAACTCCTCGAGGTGGTCCACCTAAGAGGGGATTTTCAGGGCTCAGCTCACCCTTGAGGCCAGGGCGAGTTCCAAGAGTCGTGAAAAAACACTCAGCGCTATGTTCTGGGCTGAGGTCTCGCTGAGCCGGGTCATCTGCCCCATGGGGACACGGACCCTCCTCCGCATCCCCCCACCTCCCACATTGCTCTCTCAGCCCTAACACCCCGCCCCTCCCACCCTTCTGCCACACTGCTAGAGACCGAACACGTGGCCTCACTCACTGCTGGTGGGCATGCGAAGTGCTAAAACATTCCTGGGGGAGTGCAGGGGAATGTATTTATTGATATTTAAAAGGAAGAAAGATGGGACTTCCCTGGTGGCCCAGTGGCTGAGACTCAGCGCTCCCAACGCAGGGGCCCAGGCTGAGACTCAGCGCTCCCAACGCAGGGGCCCAGGCTGAGACTCAGCGCTCCCAACGCAGGGGTCCAGGCTCAGACTCAGTGCTCCCAACGCAGGGGTCCAAGCTCAGACTCAGTGCTCCCAACGCAGGGGCCCAGGCTCAGACTCAGTGCTCCCAATCCCGGGGGCCCAGGCTGAGACTCAGCGCTCCCAATCCCGGGGGCCCAGGCTCAGACTCAGTGCTCCCAACGCAGGGGCCCACGCTCAGACTCAGTGCTCCCAATCCCGGGGGCCCAGGCTCAGACTCAGTGCTCCCAACGCAGGGGCCCACGCTCAGACTCAGCGCTCCCAACGCAGGGGTCCAGGCTGAGACTCAGCGCTCCCAACGCAGGGGTCCAGGCTCAGACTCAGTGCTCCCAACGCAGGGGCCCAGGCTGAGACTCAGTGCTCCCAACGCAGGGGCCCAGGCTCAGACTCAGTGCTCCCAATCCCAGGGGCCCAGGCTCAGACTCAGTGCTCCCAATCCCAGGGGCCCAGGCTCAGACTCAGCGGTCCCAACGCAGGGGCCCAGGCTCAGACTCAGTGCTCCCAATCCCAGGGGTCCAGGCTGAGACTCAGCGCTCCCAATGCAGGGGCCCAGGTTCCATTCCTGGTCAGGGAACTAGATCCCATATGTCACAACTAAGACCCTGAGCAGCCAAATAAATAATTTAAAAAAAAAAGATAAAGGATGTTTATTGCCTTTAAAGCCATTGATTCTGCTTCTAACCTTACCCTTAGAGAAAAAATTTTAGGAGCTACCCACAAATACAGCTACTAAAAGGTATTCATCATCGTGTCATTTACAACACCAAGAAACTGAAACTTAAACACCCCAAAATACAGTACTGGTTAAATAAACTGGGGTATGTGCATAAAAGGAATACTATGGAGGGAGGCGGGAGCGGGGTTTGGGACAGGGGACACATGTACACCCGTGGCTGATTCATGCCAATGTATGGCAAACACCAGTACAATACTGTAAAGTAACTAGCCTTCAATTAAAATAAATTAATTTTTTAAAAAAGGAATACTATGAATTCCTTAATATCAAGTTAAAACAATGGTGTGGAAAACACAATATATTGTTCAGTGGTAAGAACAGATGATAAAGAATAAACATAGTATGATCTCAAATCAGTAATTTTTTTAAAAAAGGAAGCTCTCATATATATACACATTCATGTACATACAAACATGGCACAGGAAAGAAAGACTAGATGAAAACATGCAGATAACATGAGCAGCGATGTCTCTGGGTGATACAGTTATGGCATTTCTATGGTAATTTCCGTTCCTTCCTTTTTTCTGTATTTACCGAATTTGTAGAAACATATTTTATTGCTCTACCATAACTGTTTATTGACTGATCTAGAAGGAACAAGTCTTTGAAATATTTCCCTTGACCCACCATCCATCCAACCCCCACAATCTACTCTGCCTGCCTGCCTCTTTAATCCATCTGTCTGTCTGGCCAGCCACCCGTCACCCAGCCAGCTACAGCTGAGCGCAGGTCCCTGGTGCGGACGGAGCTGCGGCACCGGCCCCTGCAGCGGCCTGGGGGTCGCCGTACCTTGTAGCTGACTTGCACGACCTGGGTGAAGATGGACAGGGGCAGGCACAGAAGCAGGTCGCTGACCAGGGCCCAGCCGAAGCCGAAGTCCTTGTGGACCGGGATCGGGGGGACGTAGCGCTTCCACGAGGCTTCGTCCACGAACACTAGGAGCAGACAGGGGTCACTCCCCAGACTCCCAGTCAGGGCGCTGCTCTCTCCCCCCTGGTCTTGGATCCCTCTCACCACAAGCTTGGGCAAAACCCTCCCTGTTGGGCAGGAGGCCCAGAGGCTCAGGAAGGCTGGGCGATGTCTGTATAGTGACTGGGCAGTTCAGATCATAAGGATGAGGTGCCACCGTGACTCCCCGCTGGACCCTGCTGTGACGTCCGGCCCAGGGCATCTCACCAGTCTCCGTGGCAAGTTCCACTTCGCCCTCCCAGGTGTCCTTGGGTGCGGCATCGAAGGAGGCCTCCAGGTCGCTCCTGGAGGAGGACGGGACGCCTGCCTTCCTTTCCGAGAAGCTCAGCTCCTCCACCGTGGTAGGGTGCCCGTAGATCAGGTACCACAGAAACATGTGGATCACCCGCAGGCGAGGCATTTTGGGCAGAAACCCTAGAGAGCGCCCCAGTCCTGGAACTGGGGCGAGAAGGAAGGAGGGTGGTGCGTGAAAACCCCAGGTTCCCTTTGGTTCACTTCATTCAAAACAACCGAGGGCCCCTGGGTCCCAAGGGCCAGGGAGACAGCGAATGCTTCCATCCTCGTGGGACTTACTTTCTAGACAACAGATGACAGCAAACTACCTAAGCCAGCATGCTGGATGGAAACAGCTGATGCAGAAAATAAAGCAAGGAAGGGAGAGGAGGGCGATACTTCCTCAGAGGCCTGGACGGTCCCGGGGAGAGACCTCAGGGGGCGGCCTGGAGTTGGCGGAGTGGGCCACGCAGACACCTGGGCACACACACCCCAGATTGAACGCAATGTGCCTAGCTGTCTTTCCTGGTGGCTCTGCTGGTAAAGAACCCACTTGCCAATGCTGGAGGCTCAAGAGACGCAGGTTCAATCCCTGGGTCAAATCCCCTGGAGGAGGAAATGGCAACCCACTCCAGTATTCTTGCCTGGGAAATCCCATGGACAGAGAAGCCTGGAGGGCTACAGTCCATGGGTTCGCAGAGTCGGACACGACTGAGCGCACACCCACACTGGGGAAGGGCCAGGAGGCCCGAGGGACAGGGCGGCACCAAGGAAGGAGGGGAGCGGGGAAGCGGGGCCTCCAGGACAGGCTCAAGGCTCACGGGGACTGCAAACACTCCAAAATCAGGTTCTTCCAAAGAGCTTATTTCTTTGACACCAAGTGCTCCCTGACTTGCCCCAGAGAGAAGAGACAGGTGAGAGACAAAGATGATGTGGCGGGAAGGACAAGGAGCCCAAGGGCCCCTCCTCTGGCGCCAGGCCTGGACCCTGTGAGGAGCCCTTGGCTGCTTCTTGCCCCCCAGGCGCGTGCGCTGCTCGGGTGCACGTGCTCGTGTGAGTTCCCCTCCCCCAGCTGCACTTTCTAACTGCGAAGCCTCGAGAGGAAAGGCCGAGCCCACGTGTCTGGAGAGCTCAGCAAGTGGGGTCCCTCCTGCTCGGCACCCCTGGCCGCTGGGGCCCCTGCCGGGACGTCTCTGCCTGAGGTCTGTGCCCTGGCGCTGCTGCCCTCCTCTACCAACATGCACACTGTGGCTAGCAACTGCAACTGAAGCTCTGACTAGGAAGGCCTGGCCGTGTGCACGGCCCAGCACAAGCTGACGTCAGAGCTGCTTGGTGCAGGGGTGAGGGGAGCTGCTGTTGTTCAGTCGCTTGGTCGTGTCCCGCTCTTTGCGACCCCATGGACTGGAGCCCACCAGGCTTCCCTACCCTTCACCATCTCTGGAAGTTTGCTCAGACTCCTGTCCACTGAGTTGGTGACGACATCCAACCCTCTCATCCTTGCTGACGAGAGGCAGCCCTGTCAGAGACCTGCATCCTGGAAAACTGGATGAACGCTCATACTCATCAGTGGCTGTAACTCCCAGAGGCTGTGGGGTCGGGAGAGGCAGAGATTTTCCGTGGTTTACCGGATGATCCAGCCCAAGGATACTCGACAGAAGGAGCTTTGTGTGCGTGTGTACGTGTTACTCACTAAGTCGTGTCCAACTCTCTTATGACCCCATGGACCGTAGCCTGGCAGGCTCCTTTGTCCATGGGATTCTCTAGGCAAGAATACTGGATCGGGCAGCCATTCGCTTTCCTGGGGGTTCTTCCTGACCCAGGAATGGAACCTAACGTCTCCTGCATTGCACCTCATTCACTGTCTGAGCCACCAGGGAAGCCCCATCAAATGCAATACAACTGGACCCTGACAAGGAGCAGCCTTTTACCTACGACAGGGTGGTAGTTTTTCAGCTGGGTTACGCCCATTTTCTCATGGGTCTTTTTCACCCGTCCACCTTCTGGTTTCGAGGAGGCACTTGGCTGAGCGTCTCCTGATCCACTCGGGCCCTCTTCTCCTTGACTTTCCTCTTCGGCTTCCTCCTGAGGCACTGGAGGCTGGGGTGCTTTCATCCTGAAGGTCACAGGTAAGACGCAATGACAGTACATGAGAAAACCAAGGGCTGAGAAACGACAGGGTCTGTCCTCAAGAATTTGGCCCTGCAGAGTCAAATCAACCACCCACAGGGGCCGGACAGGTGATCGTAAACGGACAAATTGCGTCAGGGCACTTGGAGAGTAAACCCCCACCTCCGGGGCAGCTGCTACCTTCTGAGCAAGGCGGCCTACGGTGCTGGGTCCTCTGACACTTTCATCCATGCCAGAAGACAGGAATGGGACGCGAAATTAACCAGCAACTGATTCACAGCACCCATGGCTGAGGCGCGGCTGGCCACACAAGCCAGCGTCTTCGAGTCACATCCAGCCCTGTGCCTGCCCGGGCCCCACCTCTACTTTAAACTCAGCTGAAAATGTTCTCCCACCAAGCTTTGTCTCAGTTCGTTAGGTGGCTTACGAACAGAAAGACAGAAGACCTCAGAGAAGCAAGTGGAATCCTTCTGAGCTAGGATGGAACTAGGCAAGCTTCACATGCCACCGGGCTTATGATTTGAAGCACTCTGTCCACACACTATTAAAACAGAATGAAGGATGTTAAGATATTTTTTTTTGTCTTAAAGAATCCAGGGACTTCCCTGGTGGTTCAGAGGTTAAGAATCTGCCTGTCAGTGCAGAGGACACAGGTCTGATCCCCGGTCTGAGAACTAAGATCCCACACATCTCAGGGCAACAAAGCCCCAGAGCCGGTGCTCTGCAACAAGAGAAGCCACCGCAACGGAAGTCCACACACAGCAAGCAGAGAGGAGTCCCTGCCTGCTGCAACGAGAGAAAGCCTACGTGTCACAGCGAAGACCCAGCGCAGACCAAAAAAATAAACGATAATGAAAAAAGAATCCCGAAATGGATCCTTTTTGAGACCAAGGGATCATGAATCATAACTCCAGACCAGTGAATTCACTGATGGCACACAAACATGAATAAAGGGCTTTTGCTCGAACGCTGACCGGGGCAGCCTCACTGTGAATTCCCGCGGGAGCGGCCACTTGCCTGTTGGCTGTGCTTGAGTTGGACATCCGGAAGCGAACCTGCTCGATGGCACTTCTCACGAGAGGGTCGTTCTGGTCCATGGACGGGTGTACCACCAGGTCAACCTGCAGAGAGGGATGCAGGGGGGCTGCTGAAGGAGAAGGGAGGAGCCGGGGTAGGCTCAGCCCCACACCTCGGCTCCCTGCTGGAGCCCTGGTCATACCTGCTGCCGTTAACATTTCCAAGTGGCACTGATGGAACCAAGTGAGATGCTGATCAGTTTACCCTTACAGTTTCCCAAATCCCTCAAGCACCCAGTCACAAAGTGCTGCCGTTGCTAGCATGCTACTCTGATGGCTGAGGAATTCCGGCCTGGAAACAGAGCAGTCTGCCCTGGCCCCCCAGCTGGGCTGTCATGGCCCACTGGTCCCTGCTGCTACCTGGGGGGGCGACTCCTGATGCCCCGCTCCTGTGAGCAGAGCATCTCCCACGGGTGCCCGGGAGTCCTAAGGGCTTCCATCTGGAAGAGGAAAGCTGCTTCCATCAGTCTCCCCTCGCTGGCTGCCATCGGGGGGCTCCTGCCAGCTGTGCCTCTGCACACCCTGGCAGAGGATTTAGGGCTGCCTGTGTTGGTCTTGTGTTTCCAAGGTACCGAGGTTCAACAGGAAAGTGGGGATTGTTTCTCGAGCCCCAACTAGGCTGCTGGATGGACATGACTTGGTGGGGCTGAGCAGCACAGCACGGGTGTGACAGCCGTACAGCAGGTAGCAGGCACGGTGACCAGGACCCGGGAGGGTCGGCTTCCTCTGACAGAAGATGGCAAGGAAAGGTCTCCTAAACAGGCTTCCTGTGGCCAGCAGGCTTCCTGCCCAAAATGGCCTGAGAGAGGGTGGGTCATAGGGAACCAGTGGCCACATCTGGGCAAGGACTCCAAAAAGCCACACTTGGCTCCATCTTTTCTGTTCTTCACTTGGAAAAGGGGATTCCTGCACTTCCCTGCCAGCTCTTTCTTGTGGTTTTGTGAGGTTCAGGTGAGATTAAAAAAAGCAACACCTCAAGAGAATCTGAAAGCCTGGGGTCAACACACGGCACTCTTGGTCCCCCACTCTTCACAGCCAAATGCCCCAGCCAACCTCCCAAAGGCCCCCGATGGACAGAGGAGATGCAGGAGCAATGGCAAAAGGCGGGCACCAGGCACAGCGACCCCAGCCAGTGAGGCTCCAGCAAAGCGGAGGGCCGCCTGCCAGCAGCCCACGCTCTGGGTGCCAAAGTGCTACCGAGAAACTCAAGCTTATTCTAGAGGCAGATGTACAATATGGGGGCCCTTTCCAGCCAGCAAACAGGCTACTACAGAGGTACCCTGTGGCACGAGGCCCCCAGTACTGGGCACAGATCATCAGCCTTTACCTGGGACATGCACTCGCCATCCTCAGCTCCTTGCCCATTCCCTTGGGTACCACCTGGTGGACATGGCACCAAATGGGCACATGGGACATGGTGGATACCTATATATCTCTATAAACACAGACTCTCTCAACTCCTAGACAGGGTAGATATTTCTGCCTCCAGCGACTGCCCTGGCAAGGCTGCACATTCAAAAGACCTGCTCCAGGAAGATTAACAGAAACTAGAGGTGGTGCTGCTGACTGGCTGGGCGACTGTCCCCTAGTGAGAGAAGTCAGAGCCCAGGACTTCCGGCCATGCTCAGGGGACAAGAGGCAGGCTGGCTGGGGATGGGCACAGGGCAAGGTCAAGAGGGCTCAGAGCAGGTACAAAAACTGATGAGAGCTGCCAAGCCGGAATGGTAGAGATGGAGTTTCCGAAGCTACTTTTTGGGATTGCTCTGTTTCTCAAATTTTGAAAGTCTCAAAAAATAAGTAAAAGAGACCCTAAATGACCTTGCTAGCTTAGTCAGAAAACAAAACATCAAAGCAGGGCTTTCTTAAGGCGAGAGATTTAAAATGTTGTTAGAAAAAAGGTCAGGGAATTGCAAATGCCCATCCCTCCCTCTGGTCTCCATGCCTAGCCGGGTGTCTTGAATGACTCTGACCCTGAAAAATTTATGCCTTCGAATATGTGCAAAGCCGCTGAGCTACAGCTGCTATGGGTAGGGCTCCAAACTTTAAATCTTACAGAAATAGAAGAGATCTATTGTCCTCAGTGGACACCCCGGCGGGGCATGCTCGCTGACTCGCTGCCACCGTTTCCTCTGGGATGTGGTTTTTGCACGTTTCTGTGGATAATGTGCTTGCTGCTTAGCCTGAATTTTCCACCTTCTAAGTGTTGCCTCATTTCTCCCATTGCTACTCAGCTGAACTTGGATATGCCTCCCTTTCTCCACCGCTTTGAGGCCGGCTGTGGGGCTGGGCTCCTGCCTTGGGCTTACACAGGCTGTGTCAGGCAAGTTATTCCTCTTCTCTGACTCTAGCTTCCACAGGAAGTTGGGGTAAATCCCTGCTGCCCCAGTGAGGAGGCACGATGGGAAATTCCAAGCCATCGGCAACAAAGGAACGACCTGGGCACCAACAAGGATGTGAGAAGCTGGTAAGAAAACGCCCAGCGTGCGCGGGGGCCACACGATACCTTCTTCTTGATGCCGTCCTGAATGACCGTCGTCCGATACAGCCTCAGCAGACCTTCCTCGGAGAGGTTCTGCACCAGGCGGATGATGGATTTCTTACAGCACTTGGTGGACACACCTTCTTGCTTCTCTTGATCCATGATCATCTTTTGAATTCTGAGACACCACAAAAGCAGCCGTTTAATAGTCACACTCTCAACATGGAAGGCCAGTCTCAACCCCAGCAACTGACGCCTGCCTGATGGGATCCAGCCTAAAGTAGGGGAGAATTACAGGGTGTTTTGCTGCTGCAAGGATGACTTCTTAAGATGGCAAAGATCATCTCTCTCTGAGATGAATGGGTTGGCTAAGGACAGGCCACCATTCACAGCAGCGTCATGTTCTGAAACTCTCACCAGCAACTGAAGAGATTATATGCTTTGTGACAACGATGGCAGAGTCTCCGTGTTAATTCAACATCCAGCTAAGGAATGGCCCAGTTTCTCACCATCAACACCCTCAGCTCTGGAGCTCTTTTGATTCTTCTCCTCCTCCATCTCTCTAGCTTTTACAGAGCCACTAAGGCAATGTTTCTAGATCACCAGTCACAGAACAGCAGGGTCAGACGGGGCCTCAGGAACAACCAGCTCCATGCCTCTGTGCCCAAGAGAGGAGACACAGCCAGCAGTATCTGCAGGTCGTCCCCCCTTCCCCTAGTGAGGGGACTCCCGGCCTTGCCTCAAGGGTAAGACTCCTTCCATCAAGAGGCTTTGATCTTGACTGCCCAGAAGCCCAAGTATGCCTCCCAGGACGTGGTGGTTAACAGTGGGTTAGAAGGGCCAAACCAGAGAGCAGAGCTTCCACTGAACCTGGGAACGGAAGCTCCACGTGTCCCTTTCGCTTTCATACAACATTTTGTCTGAACAAAAGGCTCCGTGGAGGCTGATGCTATTACCTGCCTACGTTTCCTCTCACCCTGTCCTGAGCACAAATGGCTAAGGAAGCAGCAGGGCAAATGCACGTCCCGTGGCCTCTGTTTCCTGCCCCACTGTGCTTTCCCTGTCAAGTGTAAGGGTAGATATTCTTCAGCATCTAACTTTTCAAATCACACAAGGAGATTCTAAATCCTTTCTACCACAAAGGGCTCCTGTGAGAATCAATACAGAAGAGAGATGCAAATGCCTCCGGGTCCTTTCTGCAGATGGTGATGACTCCCATGGGCGTTATTATTAATGTAAGACAGACAGACAGACTACTCCTTACGTGAACAAGCTCTCGATTAAGCGGAGGTTGGTAACGGCCTCTATGATCAGATTCCTGCGCTTCAGCAGTCGGTAGGTCTCGTGGGGCTTGTCTTGGCCTGGGCCATGCTTCCCTGTCTTCTGGGAACCACCGCTCTCCTAGAACAGAGACAGAAAGAGAATTAAAAACAACGGACTCAGCAAGACTTGGGGGCCAGACCCCACGCCTGCTGGTATGCTTTCCCTCTTTATGGAATTCTACACCACGTTTCAAGAAAAGAAGTCAAGGGGATCACAGCTCTCACAGGATCCCACTACCCCACTATCACAATGCTTTGAAACAGCACAGACATGCCAGAGGTTTATGAAGGTCAGCTGGCTTCAGAACAGAAACCAGACACGTCTACTCCAGCCCTTCCTGGAGAAGCGGACCGCCTTCACTCAGTTCTGACTTGCCTCTTCCACAGTGGAAGGAAGGAAATGGACAGACTGAACGCGGACTCCCTATGGTCACTCTGTGGGGCTTTCTTCATTCAAGCCTTATTATTAAGGTTCCATTTTACGGAAGAGGAATCCAGGGCTTGCTGAGGTGAAATGACCAGACACGGTCCAAGGGCATGAATGCGCACCAGGATGGGATTCTGCGTCCACGTGGAGAAGCCACGGGCAGCCTCTCCAGGGACATAAAGTAGACAGAGAGGCAGCCTCGGAGTGAATCATGATGAGCAGGAGAGAACGAGGCAGAGAAGGGGGCAGACGGGTGCCCTCCCCACCCTGCCGCCATGCCCACACCTCTCTTCCTGCCTCCTTTCAGGAGCTCAGATCCTGACCTTGTTCCATCTGCCCTCAGATCACTTACCCTAAAGCCCAAATCTGTGCCCTGCAGCGAAGGGAAATCCCAACCCCAACACATTCCTGGAATATCCCTCGGCACAAGTCAGGGCCTATTCTGCTGGACACGCTTCTTACTTGGAGCAGCGCTTCTTACTTGGAGCAGCGCTTCCAGGGGAAAGAGAACGTGAAGAGAACACGCTTGGGTGGGGGTCCCATCACCTCCCCACTGCCACAGACGCTCCGCGAGGGGCTCACTGATTTCCTCAAGCAGGTGGGGCCTGAAGGGAGAGTCAGTCACAGATCCAAGAAGGGGCCCAAGAGTGGCAGAAAGACTGGTTCTCTCCTCTACTTCAGAGCAAACATTCTAGAGGAAAACCATGTTAAAGAAACCTGCCTGCTTTCCAAGGGGGCTGCCGGGGAGCAAAGTGAACACATGCTTTACCAAGAGACCTCCAGACAGTGCGGTTCCTGCCCCTCTGCTCAGCAAGTAGACAGGAAAGAAGGACGAGGACTCTGGGGACAGACTTCTAAGAGGAAAACGCAGAGCTGAGCGAGGACCTGCACGGCCTGGAGGCAGTGTGTAGCTAGGGGCACGAAGACCCGATGAGGAGGCGCAAAGAGGGGGGCCGGGCTGAGGACGGCAGGGAAGACCCTCTGGAACCTCGTGGGCCCCACCTGCCGGCAGGCCCAGGTGCTCCCAGTGGAGACGAGACCAGGCACAACCTGAAAAAGAGTCACGACATCTGATGATAGGATACGGCTAGAAAGTCCTGCCGTCCATGGGGTCGCACAGAGTCGGACACGACTGAAGCGACTTGGCAGCAGCAGCAGCAGGTTCTAGAATATTCCACAGAAACCCCTCACTCTCTTACACCCCACCTCACCACTCTTTGCTGTAGGGACAGGGCCCAAACTCAGGCTTCCACGCCAGAGACAGAGAGAGAAGCAGGGCAGGGTGGGAGCTGCAAGCCCACGGGTTCTAATCTCCATTCTGTCATCAGCTGAGCAGGCAAGTCCCTCCATCCCCGGGGCTTTGCTCGCCTCCTCCAGGACCAGACCCGGCCTTTGTCGTCAGGGCTGCTGTGAAGCCAGAACCAAACAGCAGCAACACCACCGAGCCACGCCAGTCCCAAGTCTGCCCTGTGCCGGACAACTGAGGCACCGCTGGCCTGTATCCGAGGCACTTCCAGGAGGCCGAGGACGGCAATGGGGAACTGAATCACTCAATGACAGGGCTGCTCCTGTGTCAACTGCCTTTTCATCCCTCTAATAACATAGAGGAGAAAGTATTGGTTTGACTCTTTAATGCCGTGGATACCACAGGATCTGACCAGAAAGAACTAAACAAGCTTTGTTTTTATCAGACCTTTTTATGATCACTTTCTTTTTAGGGCAAATGATACTGGCTTTTCATCTAAAGCGGGGTTTTTCAACCCCAGAACTGCTGATGCTCTGGGCCGTTTAACTCCGCTGCGGGCTGTCCTGCACAGTCTAGGATATTTTGCAGCCTCCCTGGCCTCTGCCCACAGGACGCCGGCAGCGCCCTCTCCCCACTGGGACAGCTGACGTCTCTATGTGCGCACTCGGTCATTTCCGACGCTCTGCGTTCCCATAGACTGCAGCCCATGAGGCTTCTCAGTCCACGGGGTTTCCCAGACAAGAACACTGGAGTGGGTTGTCACTTCCTTCTCCAGGGGATCTTCCCAGCCCAGGCACTGAAGCTGTGTCTCTTGCATCTCCTGCATTAAGACACTGCCAAATGTTCCCTAGGAGGCAAAATAGGCCTAGAGTGAAAGCATTGATTTAAAGTACGTCCCCCGTGGGCCAGAGGTTAAGAATCTGCCTTGCCATGGAGGTGACTCAGGTTCAATCCCTGGCTGGGGAACCAAGATAACACGTGCTGTGGAGCAACTAAGCCAGAGCACTGTAACTCCTGAGGTCACTCTGAAGCCCACGCGCCACAACCAAAGATCCCGCAGGACGCAACTAAGACCCGGTGGAGCCAAGCAAATAAATATTAAAGGGGGAAAAAAAAGTAGCCATACACATTTTCCCTCCAAAATAAATTTAAATAAAAAGAGTACGTTGTGACAAACGCCAAAGTTCCGCACATGACAGGTAATTTCTGGTCAAGGCAGGCCACGTGCCGGCGGTAGGTAAAGAAGCGCTGCGTTCCTTCCCACGGGGCGCTGCCCCCTGCCCACCCCCCAGGCCTGAGCACGTGGCCCTTCTGCTATTACTGACTTTGTTGTTGTTGTGATTCGTAAGCACACAAAAGAGAAGGCTGATGCCCATCTGCCACCATCTCCCGTGGGACTCACCTTGGAGTTATCAAGCCTGACCTCTTCAATCACGGCTATGTCGCCACTGTGACTGTCCACACCGTGGGGGCCCAAGGACATGCCGAGCTCCGAGGAGCCGCTGGTATCCAGGTTGTCCCCGCCGAAGGCGCCCCGAGAGCCTCGCTCTTCGGCGGCTCCCGGGGAGAAGGACGACTGCTTCTTCAGTGGGTGGAGGTTGATGACCTTCCAGCCCCCTGCAGCAGAGGACAGGTGTCGGTGGGATGACCATGACCACAACAGGGGGAATGTGAGAGGGGCTGCTCCTGCTCAGCTGCCGAGCCAGAGCGGCCCAGGCCAAAGGAGCCCACGTGGTCAGTTTAAGGTGAGGGTGGTGGGCCAGCAAGCTACCCCTCCCAGTGTAACCCCACACCCCCGACGTGCAATTCTGTCATCAGCAGCGGCATTCACATGTCTAAGAAACGTCTTCCATAATTTAACTAAAATCCTGAGGGATTACATAGATTGTTGGAGGGAAGTGGATAGAGGAAGTTTAGGAAGTTCCATCCCTTTAATAGTTGAAATATAACGAAACATGGGTGAAGGGGAAGAGACTTGGCGCAGCCTGGAGATAGACCACACGAGGCTCTCCTGAGCGTAAGATTAAGTGATGCGTGTGACACCGACAGTCCCTGGCTGGCACAGCACCCAGGCCAGCCTCGGCGTCCGCTGGACTGAACGGCCCCAGAGTCAGGCTGAGAGTGCGCACCCTCCCGCCCCCGCCCCGAGCGCCCCTACCCTTGTTTGGGGTGGAGTGGTGAGGCTGGGTCCTGAGACCGCCGTTCGAGAAGGACCTTGCGTCCCGCGGAGCTCTCCTGCCTTTTCTCTTTCTGCTGCCGCCGCCGCCTTCCTCATCACTGTCCAGCTCAGAGAGGAAAGCGTCCTCCCCCTCGGGCAGCAGGGACTCCTCCTGCACCGAGGCCAGGCTCACGGTGGTCAGCAGCTCGTTGCGCGCCTTCTCCCGCTCGTACTGCCGGCTCAGGTCGCTCTCCTCCGCAAACACGCAGGAGATGTACTTGGTGGTCCGCTGCCGCCCTTCGTCCTCCATGAAGCCCTGGGCGGGGGACACAACGTGTTCAAGACACCGCAGAGGACACGGGGCCGCCCAGGCCTTCAGGCGGCCAGGGCTGGGAGGGTGGGGGCCCTGCAGCGTGCTTGCTCACCATCCCTGCCTTTCCCCGCTCTCCTCCGTCTCTCGCCTGCACCCCGGCTCAGCTCCTCAAGACGCTCCCTCCTGTCTACCAGCCCTCAGCTCCTGCTCCACAGGAAGCAATCCTGCCCTCACCTGGCCTTCCACAAACTCCTGGGCCCGGGATGCCCTAGGCCCACGGGAAACAGTGAGCAGAATTCAACACTTTCTGTCGTCAAGACGCAGAGTCAGAGCCCGGGGGTCTCCAGCTCTGCTGAGCCTCTGCCGTGGCGATTGGGAGTGAAGCTGACCTGCTGCCTTTTGTCTTCTAGAATAGGGGGAAGGGGCTTTCTGCCCGTAACGGTAGAAAGGGTAACACCTTCCATGTACCAACCACAAGCCAAGGACAGGGCTAAGAGCTCAACTGTTAACACTGCCGTCCAGCAAATGGCCAAAAAGTTGGCAACAAGGGAATGAGGCATAAAGGGCAGGTCTGGTCCCGAAGGGGGATCCCAGACCCAGTTAGCCAACTCGGTGCCCCCAGGACCCAGGCCAGGGACACAAACAAGAAGGAGGGTGGGGCGGGGACTGAGGTCTGGGGGTACCTGCTTAATTTCAAGGGGCACTTGGAGGCGCCAGCCTCAGCTGACCCCCCCACAGGGGAATGGGGGCGGGGGAGGGTGCTTGCTCCCCAGACTGCAGCATCTCCCACTGACTTTTCAATGCGGATAACTCAGTTAGTTTTCAGAAGTTGAAAACCAACGAAATCCACAGCGGGGAGTGGGGGCCACGCTGGTGGGCTGCATTTGGCCCCCTCCCCCAGCAGCCATGTGCCCCCTTGATGGAGACCTGAGCTCCTGACCGTCTGAGACAGCCCTTTAGAACCACGCCGCGCACGCACACACGCACGCACCCGAAGACAATGAACCACGCGGGATGACACACGCTGTTACCTTGACAACTTTGAATCTCTGAAGGAGACGGCACAGCATTCTGGCTTCCAGCTTTCCCACATTCATAGCCACTCGGATTTCGGCCTGGGAAATGCCTTTCGTGCCTCGGCGCTCGACTGCGAGAAACAATCCACTTGACCCCTAGCCCGCCACGGAGCCCCTCTGCACAGGTCGGGTCAGCCCCCACCCACCGTTCCTAGGCACGGATATTTCAACACAGGGAAACCGACAAACAGAATAAGACACCCTGCCTCCCCTCCCCCTCTGCTCCCAAGACTCGGAACGTTCCGAGTCTTAGAAATGGCTCATTTCTAAGCTCTCCCTATCTGACTCCTCCATGTCAAAGCTGCAAATGTCAAGTGATCGAAGCCTGATCCACTGAGTTCCAGGGACGCCGTTTTTCTCTTGCAATGGGAAGTGAGTGCTTTCACATGAATGAACTTTCTCAGCTAGATTAAACTGAACCATTTTTTAAAAAGCATGGAAGTAATTTTAATGAAGAACTTTTTCATTTTCCTGTCTTTCTCAGTAGACTCAGAGGCACCATGGACACAGATTACTGTATTACCACAGCTGCCGGACAGCAGGGGCTAGGGAAGAAAATAACCCTATTTGGCCCTGTAATAAATGATCAGTGGACAACTGTGCAATTATTTGCTCTGTCTGGTATGTCAGCCTCTGCCCTGCTACATGCTGGGCTATTACTGGACCTGCCTCTAAAGAGCTGTTTCAAATATACTCAGAGTTTGGGAGGCGCCTGTGAGGTGGGGGTTGGGGTGGGCAGGAGTCCCTCCAGTAAAATGCAGGAACTATAGGGCAGATTTTTGGGGAAAATTCTGCACTGTTGAGAAAGAATTTCCCTTTCATTTCCTGATGGGTCACACACGAGGCCGCTGGGCAAAGCCAATCTGAATGAAGGCAGTTTTCCTATATTTATTGTCCACGCATAAAAATTTAAACAGTAGAATGCAAAGAAGTGATCAGCATGTGCTTCTATGTTGAACTAGCAACTTGCTACAACCAGGGATGAAAGGGTTAGGACAGTTTTATCCCCAAATTGTGTCTGAGCGGTGTTAAAGAAGACCTCTCTATAGGCTGTGCTGATTCGCCCGGTGGCTTTGTATCTGCTGATGGAACCAGACCTCCTGCAGCCCCTCACCTGCTACTCTAGACACGCTCCCCTACAGGGGACCTGCGGCCACAGCATCTACAGCACTGGGTCACGGCTGCCTTACACAGATGTTAGGAAAGTCAGGGGAAGGAGGGGAGGGGTGGAGACATGGTTGTTCCCCACCTTCATCACTATAATCCCCAGCCTGTAATGAATGATCCCAGGCCAATTTTAAAAGCTGGAAGGTGACTCTCAAATCTTTGAATAACAATAATAATAGGTAATCGTTTCCATGGTCCCTATGTACAACAGATGTTTTAATCCTACTCGCTCAGTCATCCTATGTGCCAGGGGGGATAATGGCCCCATTTTACAGATGAAGGAACTGAGGCTCAGAGACCTTGCTAAAGTCTACAGCCTGCAGACCAGGGGCGAAGCAAGGGTTTAGACTCAAATCTGACCCCAAAGTCGAGGGAAAAGACTTTGCTCCCTGATGGAAGACATTCTCCACAGCAGGGCCCTCATTTGACGTGAGACCGAAACACGTCTTGACCTGAAGCTCAGGACCCAAAGCAGGTGTGAGAACAGGACCTACTGAGCTCGTAGGTCTGCGTGAGCATGTCCCGCTCGAACACGATGTCCACCGGAGGCACGCCCTTGGAGATGACGTCCTCGTCGTCGTCGTCGTCGTCCACCTTCCGCTTGAACTCCTTCAGCAGTCTGAGGCAGCGCACCATGATGTCGGTCCCTGGGGACACAGACACGCGGTACCACAGTGACACACCGGCATGGCTTCGGCAGAGCCAGAGCCCCCGAGGAAAGGCCACATGTGGCACCAAGTTCCGAACATGGAAAACCGCACACCTGGGAGCACGAGCCCTGAAAACTGACTCCACAAAGTTGCTTTTTTAGAAAAATATATAACTAGAAAACAAAGAAACGCAAATGAAAGGAATAATGAGATGCCATGTTACAGCCTATTAAATAAACAGCAGCTCTGCTTCAGACAAGCTCCAGTGACTACAGGAAACGTGCCTGTTTCCCCATCGGTCCACCCCACCACCTACCACCCAGCTCCGGAATACTGTCCGGAGCGAAGCAGGCATGCGTGCACGGTATCGCTGCAAGGATGAAACACATCTTCTCCTTTTTAAGCCAATACCCACAGCACCACAGCTTCCCTGGTGGTTGGGCAGTAGAGAATCTCCCTGCCAATGCAGGAGACACGGGTTTGATCCCTGGATCAGGAAGATCCCCTGGAAAAGGAAATGACAACCCACTCGGGTATTCTTGCCTGGGAAATCCCATGGACAGAGGAGCCTGGCGGGCTACAGTCCAGGAGGTCACAAGGAGTCAGGCACGACTGACACTAAAGGACAGACCACTCCTCAGACACCTGGTAGTCCCTGAGGCTGGTCTAGTCCTCATCATGGCCTTAGGAGATGCACTACCATTCCCATTTCACACTTGAGAACACGAGGAGCCAAGGGACTGGCCCAAATCCCCGCCCTCAGGAGGTGAGGAACTGGGACTTATTGGGCGCTTCGGCCTCGGAGCCCAGGCCCTAAACCTTTGACCACATACGGCCCCTAATTCAGAGATAGCCATGTGACCTGGAGCCAGAGCCGCCCACGTGAGAGGGGGCTCGATGCAGCGCCTAGGGCAGGCAGATGGACACGTTCTCAGGCAAGAGCCCAGCGTTATTTCTTCCACACTTTAAAAACTTCCTTAAGGGCTTAATTAGCCAAGAAAAGATACACAGAACAGCCCTCCAAGTAAGTGGAAGTGGAAGAAGAGAATCGCTGCAGGTACACTTGTGGACTCTGAGGCACCGAAAGGCAACGCTCTCTGCCATCAGCCTTCTGCTCCTCACGCCAAGGTGGTAACTGGGCTCATGGGCATCCACCGCCAGAGGCTTCTCCCCCCAGCACAGCTGCCTCCTCTGCTGACAGCCAGGAATAAATGATGCTCAGAGGGAGGGTGGGGATGAACGCACTCCCGGGTCGGGCACACGTGGTTTCAAACTCAGCTCTGCAACTCTGGGCAGGTGACCTGCTGTAGCTGTCTGCTCCCCACTTAGTAAAATGAGGTGACCACACTCTCTGCCTCACACACTGGCGTTAGCTTGACCTGAGATAATGTCTACGCTGGCACGATGTCGACTTGGCATGGAGCGTGGGCCAGGCACTGTGTGCTGAGTGTTACATAAATTAACCAATTTCCCAAGGTTCTAGAGTTTTTCAGGGCTCAGAGAATCTTGATTTTGATTATTAAAATCCCTTCAGCTCCTGCTTGCCATTTTTTAGGGAGACTGTTCTAGAGCACAAGTCAGCTAACGGCAAAGCCGCAGGGACCAGATTGAGACCGGTCAGCACATCTATGCTGATGAACGTGGCCTCTCATTCCATGTGAGCTGCCAGGGAGATTTCCTGCAACCACCCTGGAGGCATGAGCCTGTTGATGATAACCCCTGACCCCTGGGTGCAGGGCGTTCTTTCCAGGAACAAAAGGCAAGAGAAAGAGAACTGGCCAGCTCACTGCACACGCTTTCAAATACACAAAGTTCTAGGCATTTCAGACACACAAAAACTTTCGTGGTGTGTACAAAAGTCACCACTTGCACACATGCCTGTCAATGACTCAGGATGGGCACCAACTTAGCAGGAAAAGAGCCTCGATTTGCACATTCTGAAGACCCAGAAAGGAAGAAGGGAAGGACAGAATCTTTACTGAGCACCCTGGATGAGCCCGGCACTGCACTAGGTCCTTTCGGAGACTATTTTACTTAATCATCTCCTGGCTTCTGCAAGTTATTGTCGCCGTCTGAAGGAAAAAAGGAAACTGAAGTTCAGAGGGCTTGAGGGATCTAAGGGGCCTTGGACCCAGCAAGTGGTCTTCCTAACACACCTGGCCACCCGGTGGGGTGCAAATTTCACATTTCTATCAGAAAGCACTGTTCCTTGGAAAGGAAAACCCAGAGTGGCTGTGGCGTGGAACCAGTAGCTATGTGTCTCACATTCTCATCCGGCCCCTTAGCAGAGCGGTATCCTTGACTGTGATCAGCTTGGTAAGGAATAAAAGCCAACAGAGGAGCAGGACAGTCTGTCCAGGACAGACTTCCAGGGCAGACAAAGCAACATCCTCCTGGTAAGTCAGATGGATGTTATGTAAATTCAGAGTGCTACCCCCGTCACCCCACCAACCCCCATCCCTGAACGGAGCTGGGCTGGTCAGTGATGGGGAGTCATTCAGATAGCCTGGGAAACTGAAACCACAGCAAGCCCACGGGACACCCTAAGAAGAGAGGGGCGTGCCCTGGGTCCCTGCAGAGGGAAAGTATTATTTGCTCACTTGTGTCTGACTCTCTGTGACCCCATGGACTGTGTAGCCCACCAGGCTCCTCTGTCCACGGAATTCTCCAGGCAAGAATACTGGAGTGGGTTGCCATTCCCTCTCCAGGTGATCTTCCCAACCCAGGGATCGAACACAGGTCTCCTGAATTATAGGCAGATTCTTTACCATCTGAGCCACCAGGGAAGACCAGCAGAGAAGCCTGACCAGAGATGGAAGGACAGAATTGGGGGCAGCACCCAAAAGGACAGAGGAGGGGTACAGCCCACAACCCAGGGCTGCACGCGCTCTGGAGTCAGTGTGTCGGGTCAGAACCTGCCTCTGGCACTTACAGGCTGGATCAGCACAGAGCCCTGGGCCTCAGGCTGCTCAGCTATGAAATGGGGACAAGGATGGTATCTTCCTCACAGAGTGCTCAGTGAGTAGTGCTTGCAACTGTCTTATCGATACTCATCACAACCTCTGAAAAGCACAGCTCGGGGGCACAAGTGTCAGACCATGTCATGCGGGCAGAAAATGTCAGGAGGCTGCTTGGGGCCTTTCAATTTGATTTCACAGTATTTATTCTGTGATGGGCCCACGACACAGAAAGAGGGATGAGACAGGGTTCCTGCCCCTGCCAAGGGTATGTCTGAGAGGCACAGAGGCCAAGGAGCCCAGCACAGGGTGTCACGGCTTCTCGCAGGCCTGGGTGTGCACTCTGGCTCTACTGCGGACCAGCAGTGAACCTCTCTGGGCCTCAGACTCCTCGTCTACAAGACGGGATACTTCTACAGCATGTCTACACTACCCAGGGATGAGGACTAAGGCGGAGAACGCGTGTAAGTGCTCAGGGCACGCTATCTGGCTGGATGACTACAGAGGAGCTGGCTACGAAGTGCTCACGGCTCTGCTTCCAGAACACACAGAGCAGGTAGATGAGAAAAGGCGCAGGCCGGGGCTACACAGGGGGGAGAGAGAAGAGGGGCACGTGGGTGGGGTAATAAAGGACACAGAAGAACGGTCTCTGCAGAACAGGGCAGGCTTTCCAGGCAGCAGGAGGGGCACCAGCAAAGGCGTGGAGGTGGGAGAGGACTGTTTGGGAAGGGGCTGAGGTGGGGGGAGGAGGGAATGAGGGTGAGAATGACCAGATTCCAAAGGTTGCTAAGCCAAGCAGAGATTTATGTTTCACTCTGCAGGAAGATCCCCTGGAGGAGGGCATGGCTACCTTCTCCAGTATTCTTGCCTGGAGAATTCCATGCAGAGAGGAGCCTGGTGGGCTATAGTCCATGGGATCGCAAAGAGGCAGATGAGAGCGAGCACCTAACACTTTCACTTTTTCACACCACAGGCATCCAGGTTACCCCGGTCATGGAGGGCGGCCTGGAAGGAAGAAGGCCTGAGGGATGAGTCTCCTGCCCGGCTAGGCCCCTCCCTCGCCCCTTTCCACTTCCGAGGGACCTGATGGCTAAGGGCTCAAGAGCCACACTTGCTGTGGCCCCCGCCCACCCCGCACCAGCACATCCCAGCTCTATGACCCCAGGCAGGCAATCTGTGCTTCAGTTTCTTATCAGTGAAATGAGGAGAATGAGCAGCACTGAGAAGATGGGGCGATAAAAGGATCAGAGCTGAAGAACTGACACTTGGCTCCGGGCCCGGCAATTCTCTCCATGGGTCTTCCACCTCACCCCACCCCACCCCACCACAACTGACCACGAAACGGCTAACAAAGTGCAGGCTCTCCCCCAGCCCTTTCCCCCGCTTTGTCACGTCCTAAGACAAGTCATCAGAGTCGAAGGTCTCTCTGGGTCGCTGTGGGGTCCTGACAGCACACAGGGCGCTCAGCCCGGCTTGGGAACCTGCGGAAACGGCCTCGGTCCGGAGGTTCAGGCATCACTCAGTGCCTGGTGCGAGGACCACCACCTCAACCTCTGGATGGATGGCTTAGGTCCCCAAAGCTCTTTGAACACAATTGACAGATGGAAAGGCCTGGGTAAAAACCACGGTGCTGAGCAGGAAGGCCACACTGGGCCTTTTCTGAGGGCTCCGAACCGGGCACCGTTCAAGAATGAAACCTCACAGCGTGGCAAAGCCACTCAGTCACTTCTCAGCCCCCTTGTGCCCCTCCGTGGCCAGGCTGCTCCCCTGCAGGCCAGCCCCCACGCTCACAAGCCCCAGCACTTGCCTCGGGGCTCTCCCAAGCACGGGGAGCCCTCCCTTCTCATCCCCCAAACCTCAAAGCCATCAGCTGGCTACACCACAGAAAGCTCTGCAAGGACCCCAGCGACCTCCTCGGGAAGTCTACTCTCGTCTGCCCCTGTCTGATTCCCCGGAATCCTGCCCCAGCCTGCTCCTCCCACTGCACGGCCCAGGCAGGCCCATCTTTCTGCTCATGGGGGTCAGTGGAGAGGCCAGCAGGAGAGGAGACGGAGAAGAGGACTGGTTCCCCCTACGGGTGCCCCCTTGGGAGAACCGCCTCCACCCCTGGGTGAAGTCACCCAAGGCCCAGAATTTAGGTCACAGGACTCTATTCCTTTCTCTACTCTTTTAAGTCCCGTCTTTAATGGGTTTTTTTTTGCCGTATTAGAAGGTCTGTTTCTTTTGTCTTAATTATTAATGATGGTAATCACTCTTCATAGTTTAGCTAGTGCCCTTTAATCAATCTTGTCACTTTTAACTTAAAGAAATCACTATTTTTAACTAAACTGTTTTTCCCTCTAGTACAATTCATTGTCTAGGCTTTAAATTTTCCTGACAATCTTCTATTCTTTTCATGTTTATGCTCATCCTCTATCCTCTCTGTTTCTGATCTCCATTCTTTTTAATTCCAGTTTTCTGGTTTCAAAGCTCTCTAAAACCTTTACATTTATTTTATTGCATTTTAATCCTTCTTGGTACGGCTCATTTCTCTTTTTTCTTAGCTTGTATACTTTAATCCTACTGTAACTTTTAAAATGTCCTCTTTTACCATTTTAATGACCATAATTTAGTTTGCTATACCTTGTCAAGTGTTTGTTGGATTCAGCTTTTATTTTTCATTGTAATTTTAACAGCTTTCTTGAGACATAATTCATATGCCACACAATACACCCGTTCACACTATGCAAGTCAATGTTTCTTTGGGGGGAGGGATTTTAAAATTTTATTTATTTTTAATTGGAGGATGATTGCTTTACAATGTCCTGCTGGTTTCTGCTGTACAACACGAATCAGTCCCTGGTATACATATCCCCTCCCTCCTGAACCTTCCTCCCACCTCCCACCCCATCCCACCCCTCTGGGTTGTCACAGAGCACCAGGCTGAGCTCCCTGTGTTACACAGCAACTTCCCACCAGCTATCTATTTTACATATGCACGCATGCATGCTAAGTTACTTCAGTCATGTCCGACTCTGTGCGACCCTACAGACAGCAGCCCACCGGGGTCCTCTGTCCACAGGATTCTCTAGGCAAGAACACTGGAGTGGGTTGCCATTTCCTTCTCCGATTTTACATATGGTAATGTATACATTTCAATGCTACTCTCTCAATTTGTCCCACCTCCTGCCCTAGCTGTGTCCAAAGGTCTGTTCTCTGTGTCTCTATTCACGTCCAGCAATTAGGTTCAGGTCAACTTTTTTTTTAGTGTATTTCGCAGGTATATGCACCCGTCACGAGTCAATTCTAGAACATTTTCATCCCATCCTTTAGCTATCACCCCTCTGCGCCCCCACTGCAGCCTTCGGCATTCATTATCTACTTCTAGATTCCCTATTCTGGATTCTCCCCTAAAAGGAATCACAGAGCAATGGCCTTTGGTGACTGGCTCCTTCCTCTACTGAATGGCCTTGGCACTCTGGCTGAAAGTCAGTTGACCACAGAAATGTGGGTTTATTTTTCTGGCTGCGCTGCATGACATGAGGGATCTTAGAGGCCCCATCAGGGGTCGAACCTGTGCTCCCTGCAGTGGAAGCAAGAGTATTAACCACTGGACGGCCATGGATTTCCCCATGTGGGTTGATTTCTCACTCTCAGTTCTATCCCATCGATCTCTAGGTCCACCTTTGTGTCAGGAAGTACCATGCTGTCTGGACTACAGCTGCTCTGTGTTAAGTTTTGAAATTAGAATGTGTGAGACCTCCTACTGGATTCTTCTTTTCCAGGATTGTTTTAGCTTTCTGGGTACCCTTCAATTCCATATGAATTTTAGAATTAGCTTGCCAGTTTCTAGGTGACACTTCCCAGGTGGGCAGGGTGGTAAAGAACCCGCCTGCCTATGTAGGAGATACAGGTTTGACCCCTGGGTCCCAAAGATCCCCTGGAGGAGGGCATAGCAACCCACTCCAGTATTCTTGCCTGGAGAATCCCATGGACAGAGGAGCCTGGCGGGCTGCAGTCCATAGGCTTGCAAAGAGGTGGACACAACTGAGCAACTGAGCATGCACGCACACATCAGTTTCTACAAAGATGTCAGCTGGGATTCGGACAGGAATTGTGTGGAATCTGAAGGTCATTTTGGGAACTAGGGGCATGTTAACAAGGTTAAGTCTTCTGACATAGGAATAGGGGCTATTTTCCCATTTATTTACATCTTAGATTTCTGTCAACCATCTTTTATACTTGTCAAGTATATGTTTTGCATCTGTTTTGTTTAATTATTCCCGTCTTATTCTTTTTGATGCTATTGCAAACAGAATTGCTTTCTTATATTTCACTTTCGGATTGTTCGTTATAAGGGTATAGAAATAGAGCTGATTTTGTATTATCGATCTTGTTCTGCAATCATGCTGTACTTGTTTTTCTATTTTTGAAGAGTTGTTGGGTGACAGCTTAGGGAAGAGCCCACATCATAAACAGGGAGGTAAAGATGCTAAAACATTTCTTCACAGTTGGACTCACCTTGCCACTGAACCTGGAAACCTGCTAAATGCCTGCCTCAGTCATTCAGCCCCAGGGAACCCAACTTCTGTTAACTGCTTCCGACTGTGACCCTTTTCCAAGGATTACAAAGTTAACTTCTATTTCTCCTCCCTTCTGTTCTCAGCACAATTTAATAAACACAGAATGACTGCTGAACACTTGGAGAGAATAATCCAACACAGATCAGTTCAGGGTGAATGTTTCCATTACCGAGGTTTTTTTGCTTTTGTAAAACAGGTCACAGCGGCTTTCTGTAATGCATTTGAAATATGCCGAAATCCGAACTCTCTGTTTATGGACTTTTAGAAACAACTCGTATATATCCAGGCACACCTGTAAATTTACATGAAGCAATACATCATCTTTATTTATTATTTAAGTCTTGCTTACTCCATAACAGCTGGGAGGAAAGGTTTTATGTTAATTTTGCAAACTGGGAGGACATACTTCAAGCCAGGAAAAGACGAAAACTGTGCAGTTATCCCTCATCTCTTGCATTAGGAAAAGTCACTGAAGGGACACCTAAATGAAATTAAATTCCCTAAACATGTAGTTAGTACCTGCTCTGCTTCCCTGGTGGCTCAGATGGTAAAGAATCTGCCTGCAATGCAGGAGACCTGAGTTCAATCCCTAAGTGGGGAAGATCCCCTGGAGAGGAAAATGACTACCCACTCCAGTATTCTCGTCTGGAGAATTTTATGGACAGAGGATTCTGGCAGGTTAGGGTCCATGGGGTTGCAAAGAGTCAGCCAGAACTACAGGACTAACACTTTCTCCTTCTACCCTGTTCCCAGCAGACAACGCACAGGCGCTGGCTTCTCTGGTGGGCCAGACAGTAAAGAATCTGCCTGCAACGCGGGAGACCTGGGTTCGATCCCTGGGTTGAGAAGATCCCCCTGGAGGAGGGCACGGCAACCCACTCCCGTATTCTTGCCTGGAGAGTCCCCACGGACAGTGGAGCCTGGCGGGCAAAGAGTCAAGACACAACTGAGAGACCAAGCACAGCACAGGCATTAATGACAGAAATTACGTGAGGGTGGAGCCACCACCCTCAAGGAGCTCGTGACTTGGCTGGGAAAAAAGTCACACAGAAAAATCACAGGAGAAGGGAGGGGAAGTCTGTCCATGAACTCGCACAGGGGAGAGGTAGTAACAAGATACCAAGCAGGGCCCTGCAGGGCTCCTGGACACAAAGCCTTTCTGTGTCCCCCATTTCTCTGATTACAGGAAACATCCTTCATTCAGCCTCCAAGACATTCCTCGAGTTCCAATGGGCTTATTTATCCAAGCAGGGGATGAAACAAAGACTAGGGAGAAACAGAGTTAAGAGCAGCCTTGGGGCGAGGTTCTGTTTCCTCATCAAGAGATACACACAACAATGTCTCCAAAGCCCCTCCAGGTGGGAGTGCTTAACAGGATGGCATGCTGCCCACAAGCATGGAGACCCAGACCTGCTGGACCCGAAGGGTGCTGATGAAGACTCCTACCTGTGTGCTCAGCCATGTCCGACTCCGCAACCTCATGGACTGTCACCCGCCAGGCTCCTCTGCCCATGGAAGTTTCCAGGCGGGAATAATGGAGTGGTTTGCCATTTCCTTCTCCAGGGGATCTTCCTGACCCAGTGACTGAACCTGCAGCTCTTGTGTCTCCTGTGTTAGCAGGTGGATTCTTTACCACTGTGCCACTTACCTCACCATCAGTCCATCAGCAGAATGCAAGCCCTTCACTGCCTTGATCCATATCACCAACCCCAGACCACAAGCCTTGCGCATAAGACCTCTCCCTGTTCCCCAGGGAAGGGGGCACAGTTCTTGAGAAGCCACTACTGTGTTCTTTGCCTGACAAAGAAATAAAGCCAGTCTTTCCTTCTCCATAACTCTGCTTCCCCATATTTCTGTTCAGCATCAGTGTACAGAGAGCCAAGGTACTGGCGTCACAAATGGGCATGAGATGAGCCTCCTGAATAGTCAGAACGGGCTCACTGAGTGTGTGCGTGACCATCTAAAAATGCTGTCATGTCCTCAGCTTCGGTGTTTGCCCTCTTAACCTTACCATTGCCATCCTTAGTACCCAGTCGGCACTGTGAGTCGTGCTCACCCTTCTTCCTGGCATTGGGCCTCGGGAAATGAGGGTCCCTCATCTTGTGAAGTGAACACACCCTGAAGCTTCAGGCAGATGACATACCAGAGTGAAGCCGCTGTGGGTTACACAGCAGCAAACAGGGTGCGCTTGCTAAATGGGGAAGGTGAGTCCTCTTGACAGGGGGTGGCACCTCTCTGCCTCGCTAACTGCTACTAAAAAAATGCAGTTCAATGTTGCTTGGTTTTATTTTTTAGAGAGAAGTGGAAAGTCTGACTTTGCAGGTCAAATTTCTGATTTTTAAATGCCAACAACTACAGTGAAAACAAAGTCCATGAGGCCAACAAAATACACTGCCAGAGGTGGCCTAAAGGCCTCGCTCTGGGCACACTCTCTCCTGTAAGTCCCACAGCACTCCGGAAAGAAGCTGTAGTATTATTCCAGATAATCCTGATGAGGAAACTGAGGCAGAGAGCGGTCAAAACTCAAAGGAAATTCCAGTAGGAAGTGACAGGACGAGAATTCCAACCCAGGCTGTCCTACATCAAAGTCCATTCAGGTATCTCTTAGTTTCAAGGGACAAGTTTGAATTTCTAGGTGAGACCATGAATGGGGCAGGTGCAACTTCTAAGAGAATGACCTAGTCCATAGACATGACATAAAATTAGAATCAACTGGGTGCAAGGTCGTCTGCCACTAGACCTTCTGCCTCAGTATAACACACCAGCACGCTAAATGACATACCCAGAGGACCCATGACCACAAAGATCAAAAGGGGGGCCGTGGCGCAAATCCTGGAAATCCCCACTTCATCCCCCAAATAGCAGAAACACTCCTCCCATTCATTAGCCTATGTAACTACTCGCCCCTATAAAAACTGACCAACCCATACCCTGGTGCTTATCTTGCCTTCCAAGAGGGCCCACACTCTGCCTATGGAGTGATTCCTCCCTGAATAAACCCTTTTCCACTTTATTATGGCTCACTCTTGAATCCTTTCCCATGGTGAAGCCAAGAATTTATATTGGTGACTGTCCCAGGGACTTGGATGTAATCTGGGATATAACCATCCTGTCACACCCCATTCTCTTTCCTGTAACACAGGGACCTCAAACCAATAAATAAATAAATATATATACACACACACACACACACATTCACATATATATTTAAAGCTATTTTTTCCTTAGATTCATCTGCTTATATTTAATGCCTTTCTTTGAACATGTGTATTAGTCACTCAGCTGTGTCTGACTCTTTGTGACCCCATGGTCTGTAGCCCACCAGGTTCCTCTGTCCATGGAGTTCTCCAGGTAAGAATACTATAGTGGGTTGCCATGCCCACTCCAGGGGATCTTCCCAACCTAGGGACTGAACCCAGGTCTCCCGCACTGCAGGCAGATTCTTTACCATTTGAGCTACCAAAGTGACTTTCTTTCAATAGGTCAGGAAATAAAAATGCTTATTAGAGCCACAGGTCACACTATTTTCCGCATTTCAGATAATCCTATTTCCAAGTCAAATGCCAGGTGGAAATCCCTAGCACACCTCTCAGTTCCCAGAGCCTTTTCTTGCCTGCTCAGGAGCCAGTGGAACTCCCTGCTTTCCTGTCTACCAAAGGCTGATGCTCCCCACTCCTTCCCTTGAGGAATTCCAGTCATTCAACCAGTCATACATCTACTCAGCACTGAAGACACTTAAAAGATGAAGTCTGCTCAAGGCAGGGCTTCCCTATCTCCAGGGGCTCCTGGTTTTTATACACCTGTTGTGTGGTCATATCTGTGTGTTACCATCTCCTTCACAAGACTTTCAGACACAAGGAAGTCAGACAGGGTGGGCAGTGATCCCAGTAACTGAAAGAGGAAGTAAAGGAAGAGACACAGCTCCTTCAGACTGGCAGTTCAGTCACTCAAAAGGCACACCACCTCCCTCCTGCAGGCAGAGCTCTGGTCTGTCCACATTGAGCACACACTCTCCAAGCTGTTAGCAGTCTCCTTAGGTTACTTGCTATGCTCTAAGTTTTTAAAACTATACACCTTTTAGGTTTAACTGGTGTTTGCATCTTTTTATCCCATTTGCTTGGTTTTCTCTGTACAGATCACTAATACTCACTCAGAATCACTGCCAGCACACAGCTTTCCCTACACACGTCCACAGGCACTAGGCACCTAATGCTGTGAATGGACTTCTGCCCTCCAGTGTCTGTCGTAATGATCTCCCTTCATCATCTCCCCAGGGCTCCCCTTGTCCCCGCTCTTTCTGGACCCCATGCTTTCCTGTCTCCTGGTTTGGTCTGTCATTTGATGGCATACATCCTCCAGTAGCTTCCTAAAAGGGAACTTGGAAGATGAGAGATGAATTGTTTCCAATCCGCTTGTATGAAAATGTTCTCACACCTTGTTGATGGTAAAGGTAAATAAAAATGTCCAAAGTGAAAGTCCATCCCTTTCAGAAAGTTGATGATGCTGCACCAAGGTCTCCAGCTTCTGTTACTACTGGGGAAGTCGGATATCTCCTCTCTGGAGGCTCTTCAGCCAGACTTCTGAAGTCTCAGTCTGTCAGATCTTGGTGTGGGTTTCTTCATGTTCACCATGCTAGATGTCTGCTGGGTCTTTTGATCTAGAACTTGACTCCTTCAGATCTGGGGAAAATTCCATGTCTGTCATTTCCTGGCTGTCATCTCCTCCTTTTTACTCTCCTGAACACACTCCCTTCCTCCGCCCCCAACTCAAGCCCCGACTGTGTGGAGGCTGGATCTATCTTTTAGGCTCAGCTTCGTATTTTCAACTGAACTCTCCTATTTCTATCCCTTTTGAGTTTCTATTCTTCCTGGGGAGATTTTCTCAACTTTCTCTCACTGTCTTTCCTTCCACGAAATCTTTCATTGCAATGTGCTGTGCTTAGTCCAGCTCTTTGCAACCCCACTGACTGTTGCCCATCATGCTCCTTTCTTCACGGGGATTCTCCAGGCAAGAATACTGGAGTGGGTTGCCACGCCCTCCTCCAGGGGAATCTTCCTGACCCAGGGATTGAACCCAGGTCTCCCGTATTGCAGTAGTCAGATTTATTTCTAAGAACTCTTTTTTATTTTCGGCATGTCCCTCCTTTATTTATAGCCTCTCGCTTGGTTTCTTGGATGCAGTATCTTCTCTTCCCCCTTTGTTTCCCTCTGCTCCTCACTTTGTTTCTATTTCCTAGGTTAATTTGTGTCACTTACATTCATGTTAAGAGTTCTCAGCCGCTTGGTGAAAACATTAAAATGCTGCATTAAAATATATTGAAAGACCTGTGCTTTGCAGACTAGGGAGGAGGAAAGGGGAGAGAATGCCAGTGTGTGGACTTCCACGAAGGGTGAGCAGGCATGAGCTGGCTACTGTACTAGGAAACCCCTAAATTTCAGGATCCAGAAAACTTTTTCTCCTGGACTGGTCAGTTTCTACAAAAAAGAATCCTCCAGCTGCTGGCCTCGGGGACTGTGTAAGCTTAGCTGCCAGTGTTCTCGGAGCCACGGGGGAATGCAGTGAGAAGTCCTACCTCCCAGTGTATGGAGATTACACATCACCTGTTATCAGCGCTCTACCCTGTCTCCGGCTGCATCTCATGTGTGAGAGTCTCGAAAGCCTCCAGTGCATCTTCTCTCTTTTCAAAAACTTATTTACTTATTTACTTGTGGCTGCAGCGGGTCTTCAGTGCTTCCTGTGGGCTTTCACTAGTGCGGCAAGCAGGAGCTCCTCTTTGTTGTGGTACACAGGCTTCTCACTGTGGCGGCTTCTCTTGCGGAGGTGCACAGGCATTAGGGTTCAGGGGCTTAATAGTAGTGGCGCACGGGCTTAGTTGCTCTTCAGCACATGGGATCTTCCCATATGGGTTGGCAGGTGGATGCTTAACCCCTGGACCACCAGGAAGTCCCCAGTGCATCCTCTCTGGAGGTACGTCCAAGGAATGAGGATTCACTGTAGGTGCTAATGAGGAAAGACAGCTAAGCCACAAAGTCCAGACCTCTGTCTTTGTGAGAACCAGCTTGTTACCTGCTATACCAAGCAGGGGAGGGGACCTGGGAAGTGCAATGGCTCTTCAGACAGACTTAGCCTCATCCAAACTGGGGCTTTCAGAGGGCCCTGGTTTATTTCAGGTTTGAGGTTTCCATTCTTGGCTATTTTGTCCTGCACAGGCATTCAGCTTTCTAGTCTGCTTGGCCAGTTATCATTTATCCATCTGCCTCTGAGCACAAAAAAGCTGACAATCTCCTTGCTGTCAAGTCCTGTCCTATTCTCTTTGTACTTGGGTTTATTCCTTTTACATTCCTATGATCGCTAGTGAGGAACTGGGAAGAGTACAGATAAACACATCTATTCCTTCTGTCATCTTTTACTGAGAGCTATGACCCTCAGCTTTTTAAATGACTTTCGTTAATCCAGAGGGTGCATGGGAGAGCAATCAAGAACAGAGAAAAAGCAAAGGACTAAAGGTTTTTAAAGTTTCATAGTCCATTGTTCTTAGTTTAACTTTCTTATAAGGTTCAAATCTCACCTGTGCCACTTTTTGATTGCTTAACCTCATGTATGTTACTCATCATCTCTTAAACTTAATTTTCTTACCTCTGAAATGGTGATAATAACACCTACCTTGCAGGGCTAGAAAATGCAATCGTGCAACACAGATTAGGTACTTTAAAAATCCTTGCTGAAGAATGAATAAGAGGGTTTAGATAAGAAGAAAAATAGGAATTTGGTTTCTGGACACCAGGAATGGGAGATGTTGGAGGGACATCCATATAGACATGTTTGATGAGAATGAGCACAGGTTTCATTCAGCAAACATTTCCTGAGTGCTTTATATATAGAAGGTCCTAAGACAGGCACTGAGGAATGAAACAGTTGAATAAATAACGTGATGTCATCCCACTGCAGAGCAGAATGTGGTTAAGAAGACAGGCTGGTGCTTAGAGGCGAGAAGTGAAAGCCGGCCGAGCAGCCCAGTGAACAGCTCAGGCCACCTTTACCTTTCTTGGTCTTGCAAGGTCCGCGTTCAGGGTGGATCTCTTTTAAGGGAAGAGGCACCACCTTGGCCAGCCCTGCGTTCAGCATGTACTGGTACAGGCGCTTGAACGTTCTCTCGCACAGTCCCTGCAACATTTAAATGCGGCGGTTAGATAGGAGCAAGCTACGTGAAGCTACCAGCGGGCCATGTAAATGAACAAGCGGGGACCCAGGCTAACTGACGATCTTGAATGAAGAAACACTGGGGCACTAATGAGGAAACACTGCCCAGCCACCTTGTCCCGGGAACAAAATGAGTCTGGAGGAGCAGAGAGACCGTGCTACTTTTTGATGATGAAAAGGGGAAAGAGATTTGCTTCAAAATATCCTGAAAGGGGTGAGAATGAGGCAGTTGGGGGCAGCACTTTACGACTTCCACCGTATACTTTTGCATAAGTGTTTTGGTTTTTTAACCAAGTAAGTGTACTATTCATTTCTGGGGGTGGGAGGCCATGCCATGTAGCAGGATCTTAGTTCCCTGACCTGGGATCAAATCCTTGGCCCCTGCAGTGGAAGCATGGAGTCTTAACCCCTGGACCACCAGGGAAGTCCCTACTATTAAATTATTAACAGCTATATACAGACATACACACAACTCCCACAGGCAGTAGAAGAGGAAAAAAAAATTTTTTTAAACTTTTAGGTTAAAAAGAAGAAAAAACCTTTAGGGACTTCCCTTGTGGTCCAGTGGAAAAACCAAAATAACCATATCTATTTCTAAAGCTGTCAGGGTTACCAAACAGCTGCCGCCAGTGCAGGCCATATGTTTCCATCTATATACGTTTTTTTCTTTTTTTGAAGAAAGTAATTTACTTGCCAACATTGAAAAGTGA
Source organism: Redunca redunca (assembly GCA_006410935.1). Lineage (NCBI taxonomy): Eukaryota > Metazoa > Chordata > Mammalia > Artiodactyla > Bovidae > Redunca > Redunca redunca. The sequence goes on from SJYQ01104552.1 coordinate 128,552, forward strand.
GAGAGATCATGTTAAAAAAAAAAAAAGGAAAAAAAAATACACAACAGATTCTGGCTTCTTTCAGAAAACAGGATGTGGCAACAAGTCCTAGCTTGCGGTTCATCACAACAGTAGCCAGCGGGAGGTGAGGACCAGCTACTCCTTCGAGACACGCACGCCTGGCCCGGACGCCCCAGCCTTCCCCAGCCTTCCCCAGCCATCAGACCCCTTACATGGTGAGGATGAAGGTCAGTTCCTGTTTATCACCCTTTTTGTGCTGCTTTTCTCTCACGATAGCTAAGAGGAAAGTGAAAGATTTCTTGAATCCATACTGATGTCAAGAAAAATTTTTTGTTGTTTTTGGCTGCACTGCGTGGCTTCCAGGAATTCAGGTTCCCCTGGCCAGGAACGGAACATGGGGCGCAGCAGTGAAAGCACTGACTCCTAACCTCCAGGCCACCAGGGAACTCCCTCAAATAATTCATACCACCCTCCAGGCCACTACTGGCCATTTGATTTTGCCACCTCTAGGTCAGCGAGGCAGGCGATCACCTGAACCAAAGGAGGTCCTGCTAAGAGTGGTCTGTGGCATCTCCCAGGTCCCCTTTTACACTCTGTGGGGAGAGAGCGAGCGCGTGGGCCAGGGCTGCTGCGGCCACATACACACGATCACCTCTCAGATGAGCCTGGCTGCTCGGCGGCAGAACAGATGCTCATCAAAGAAATACAGACGACTCACAGACGGCACATTCAGCCCCCTGGCACGTAAATGACACCTATCGTAAATCTAGCTGTGCCCCCAGTGCTGTGGAAGGACCTTGCAGACACCCATCCAGCAAACCCCAGCCCTCTACATGCGGCCCTGAGCCCTGGACCACCCTACAGGGGAGCTGCCAAGGAGGACTCCCATGACCTGCCCACAGGACGGAGGGTGGTGGAGTCCTTCCCTTACAGGGGGTTGCCAGGGAGGACTCGCACAATCTTCCCAGCTAAGGAGAGAGGTTAGCCTCCCTCCCACTCCCCCCAAAGACAGCATCCACCTCATCTGGAGGCTAATTATTTACTAAATCCTGCTCAGCCTTCTCTGACCCCTATTTCCAGCTACTGACTAGACATTATTACCAAGTCAAAGTCCCAAAGATCTCCATACTCTATAAATCCTACAATCAAATTTGTCATGAGACTTTTCCCGTGATCCAATGGCTAAGACTCCATGCTTCCAATGTAGGCAGGGAGTGAGGCTTTGATCCCAGGTCAGAGAACTAAGATCCCACAAGCCCCACAGTAGGCAAAAATAATAATAACAACAACTATTATATGCCTCGTCCTTGAGCAAACTCACTCCTCTTTCTGAACTGTCTATCTCAGTCACATACTCATTCAACAAACATGGGCTGAGCGTTCACATGTGCAGGGCCGTCCTCATGGTGGGTGGTCGGCACACAGGGTCCCTGCCAGCAGGAGCCCACCCTCAAGCTCTGGTCCATCCTAGGGAGGGGCTGTCATTCAAGCCAGACAACAGATTCCTTCTCCTTTGTCCCCCTCCCCCAACACTCACACTCTGGCTTCAGTCCTTCACCAAGTCACCCCCCTACCCTGAGGCCACAACATCCACCTCCACACCGGCCTCCAATCTCCCCTCTGCCCACCAGCTTATTTCCTAAACATTCTTCTTCTGGACGTCTTGGTGGCTCAGAGGGTAAAGAATCCACCTGCACTGCAGGAAACCTGGGTTCAATCCCTGGGCCAGGAAGATCCCCTGGAGTAGGAAATGGCAACCCATTCTAGTATTCTTGCTTGGAAAATCCCATGGACAGAGGAGCCTGGTCGGCTCCTGTCCATGGAATCCCAAAGAGTCAGACACGAGTAAGCGCACACGTACTTCTGCGTCATCTCTACTTAGAAACTGCCGCCAGCAATTCCTGAGGCTTAAGGCTGAAACCCAACTCCTCAGCCTGGCACTCGAGACCTTCCTTATCTGGCCCCAGCTTTCCTTTCCCGCCGCCTCTCTTACTGCTCCTGAGGGGCACCCTGCTGCCTGGCTGCCCCTGGGTCACTGCCAACCTCGGAAACCCCCAGCGCCTCCCACTGCCCCACGCCTTTGCTCCAGCCAGTCTCCCCATGTCTCCTCGGGGCTCATCTCATCTACGAAGCCCAGAGCAGCTGGAACTCACTCTACAAAGCTTCTCCCAGCTCTCCTTTCACGGAGCTCAGATGCATCCTTCCAAGGAACAGCCTGGCCTGAGTGTGTCGTCACGTCAGTCTCTCCAGTTAGACGGCTCCGCGACAGCCTGAGACTGTCACCCCCATTAATTTTTGTCACTGTGCTGTGGAATATGGTTCTGACTCCAAGTGGACACTCACTGAAGTATTGAGGGTTTCCCTGGTGCATCCGTCAGTGGTAAAGAATCCGGCTGCCGATGCAGGTTTGATCCCTGATCGGCGAAGATCCCATGTGCTGTGGAGCGACTGACCCCTGAGCCATAAATACGGAGCCCACCCGCTAGAGCCTGCTGGCTGAAACGAGAGAAGCAACTAGAGAGGAGCCCCTGCTTGCCGCAACTAGAGGAAAGGAAGCACGAGGACCCAGCACAGCCAAAAATAAACAAATTTAAAAAATTAGAGTATTTGTTGAATGAATGAATAAATAAATGAATCAACAATGTCCTATATCAGCCAAATTCTGTCACTTAGCTCTTCACCAGTCCTGACCTGAGACTGGGCCCACCCCCTCTCTCCACCCTCGAGTGACTCCGTAGGGCAGAGGGTATCAATCTCCAGTGTCCATAGGGGCTGGACAGACAATAGAAAGAATACAGCGGGCAGGTATTTCTTCACTGAACGTGTAGGAGTCTCCTTATTCTTGACTAGGGTCTCTCAGGAAGAGGTCTTGTCAGTTTACCTTTTATTCCCCACATTTGACAGATACTCAGATACTGAGAAATACTTCCTTCTCCTCAATAGCAGTGCTCACAGAGAGACAAAAGGCACTGCCTAGGTGCCTGAGAGCTGACAGGAGGTAAGTAAGGGACCTGGGGTGGGAGTGCAGGGGCTGGAAGCGGGGGGGCCACTGGCCAGCAAACAGCCAACTCCATATAACTGCTGTCATGAGAGACCACAGGCCCAGGCTGGCCAGAGCCTCTGATATTTCAAGAGAAGCTGGTACCTTAAGATTTTGATGCAAAATCTCATTTCTTAAAAGACCCTACTGCTACACCAAAGTTCTTCTTAACAATGTACAGGCCAGATCTGACCCAAGAGCCTCGATTCATAATCTCTGCTTTTTTTTTTTGGCTTCATCCTGAGGCTTATAGGATGTTAGTTCCCCAAGCAAGGATTGAACCCAGGCCCTTGGCAGTAACAGCATGGTGTCCTAACCACTGGACCATCAGGGAAGCCCCATACCTCCTGTTTCAAACAGACTTGGGCACTGATGAATTGAGCCGTAGAGGAGGCAGGTCTCCCTTCTCTCTGCACAGTGAGATCAGGGAGCAAGGCCTCCCCGGGGCAGCACAGGTGAGGAGCTAGGATCTTCCTGGAGGCTGTCATCAGACTGCAGGCTCTTCTGGGGACTAATTACTATGACCCCGCAAACCTTGACTTTAGGTCCTACCATTTCACCTGCAGGACAATCTTATTTTCTTCCCATTGTCGGCTCTTTCCTAACTTCTACCAAAGAGCCTCACTTCAGACAGGAAGCAGTAGCCCCCCAACCCCGGTGCTTTCTCCCCTCACTCTCTCTTCATCACTGCCTCGGTTCCCGGGCCCAGAGATGAAGCAGGTCCGCCCTTAACTGCTTTTTTCCCTGTGTTGTCTCACCTCTTCTCAGCACAGTCACTCCGCTATTTCAGTATAAAACTGGAAACAGGGGACTTCCCTGGTGGTCCAGCCACTAAGATTAAGCTCCCGATGCAGGGGCCCAGGTCAGGAACTAGATTCAATGTGGTGCAGCTAAGAATTTGCAAGCCACAACTAAAGGTCCCTCAAGCTGAAACTGAGACCCAGCTTAGCCAAGAAACAGAGGAAACACACACACAAACAAATCTTTAAAAAAAACAAAACCTGACACGGGAGGGAAGGGGGCAGGGCACAAACTTTAAAAGAATGACACAGCCCAGGGACATGACACAAACTGATTAGAACCAAATCAAGTCCAGGATGGTGGACGAGTAGACTTCCACTAGACCTTGGGCCTCAATACGTGCCCGTCATCACACATCAGCAAGCTGAATGACACACCCACAGGTGCTATGACAGTTCTGAGGCTAACAGCAAAGGCCAAAAAGTGGGTGGTGACCCGATACCTGGAAATCCCCATCCCTTCCCCTGAAACAGCTGGAATAATCCTCCCCCTCATTAGCCTATGAAACTACCCAGCCCATAAAAACCAACCACACCACATTTCTGGGCTGCTCTGCCTTTGGGGATGGCCCACACTCGACCTGTGGAGTGGGGTCCTCTCTGAGCAAATCCACTTCTTACCTCTCACTTTGTCTCTCACTGAATTCCTTCTACAAGGAGATATCAAGAAGCTGAGCTTCAAGTCCCAATCTGAGTTACACGGTTACAATACCAGTGGGAAGAAAATTACAGGCCTGATTATGAAATGAACTGATTCTGAAAGTAAATCTTGATGCCCAGATCCACCGCTCCATAGGAACTTTTATAGCTGGACTTGGCACAAACCCCAGGGGAAAACCAAGGCCACCCAAGAGCGGGAGGGGTTTAAATGAAAGACTGAGCCCTTTTTCATTCTGTATAAACCAAAGGAAAACCCTGCTTGTTTCACGAGGGGCTGGGGGTGGTCAGCCCCGTAACAGAGCTCTTGACTGCAATGCATGGAGCCTTCATTTGACAAAGCTGCCCACAGAGGCACGGACGCATTCAGCCCCGCACGAGGGCAGCCGGCAGCTCACCAGTTCCTCCCTCAGCTTTCCCAGGGTCTCAGTCCGGTTATTCCGTGCGCTCAGTAGAGTTGAAAGCTTCTCCATGAGGATGTCGTATTTGCTCCTCCTGTGAGAAACACACAACACTTCATTTTTTTAGAGCTATTAGTGATGACTGCCTATTTTTTAAAAGATGTCAAGGTTTACATGACAACATATCAAACTACAGAACCTTGGTCTTCAGTCTCAAGAGAACAACTCCTGTCCTTCACAGCGGGAAGACTGGGGGCGGGGGCGGGGGCCTGAGTGGTGCAGTCACACAGCCAAGGTCACCCAACTAGCAGCAGTGTACAGACTGCACTCTGTGGCTAAAACTTTCAGGAAATGATTGTTTAAAATGCTTACATCTTTTGATCATACTGAAGAATTTCTTTAATTTAAAACAGAGAAAAACTGGTTTGGGAAGTTTGATTTGTGGTCTGTGCTATCCCTCAATGGGTCTTACAGATGCTAAGAAAAAGATTAGAATAATCATGGTTAACAGGAAATAAACTTATAAGGAAAGACACTTTTTCCAAGAAGGCAGAAATTTTTTAAAACAGGGCTTATGTCAAATGAATAAAGAAATCTTTAGATGGTTATTAACAATGGGATAGATAAGATGGATATTTATGTGATTTAAACACAGGGTTTTGATATCACACTTCCTAAGGTTAAATGCAACAACAAAAAAAGATGTCCCCACTGGTCCTCAACATTAAAAGTTAAATAAGTCATTCTATTTACCATTTACAGTTTATGTACAGTTTAAATATGTACAAAACTATATAAGTATAAATATAAACTTGGGCTTCCCTGGTGGCTCAGTGGTAAAGAATCTGCCTGCCAAGGCAGGAGATGCAGGTTCGATCCCTGGGTTGGGAAGATCCCCTGCAGAAGGAAATGGGAACCCACTCCAGTATTCTTGCCTGGGAAATCCCATGGACAGAGGAGCCTGGTGGGCTACAGTCCATGGGGTTGCAAGAGTCGGACACAACTTAGTGACTAAACAACAACAACAAATAAATACAAATTATATAAAGGGAGGGCTTCTCTTGTGGCTTAACTGGTAAAGAATCCGCCGGCAATGTGGGAGACCTGGGTTCAATCACTGGGTTGGGAAGATCCCCTGGAGAAAGGAATGGCTAACCACTCCAGTATTCTGGCCTGAAAAATTCCAAGGACTATACAGTCCATGGGGTCGAAAAGAGTTGGACACGACCGAGCAACCTTCCCTTTTACATATAAAGGGAACAAAAAAATTTACAGATAGCCAACCAGCAACTATTTGGGCCAAAGGGCCTAAGTTCCTTGGCTCAACCCTACTCTGGGGATCCCTTTATATAAACTGATAAAATGGACAGGAAATAAAAGAAGGAAAGAAAAACTTCTGAAACTCCTCCTGTAAGATCAAAGCTTATTGATTAGATCCTAATGAAGACCAAAGTCAAAAGGTATCAAAGTAGAATTGAGATGAAAGTGTATAAAACTGGTATATTTAACTGGGCTTTATTTAAGACGGTTACATCTCTTTTGCTTAATTATATTGTGGCGTAGACGTGTTTCACTGGGGAGTGTGTTCCCTGTGTTGTATTATAAGATCAGGTATATAACAATAAATGTACCTCTCAGGAAATATTAACTGAACCGTTTAAGGAAACCAATAGGGTTACCTGAGCCATACAAATAAGTAAAAAATGGGAACTAACATTCAAGGGCTAATAGAAATAAAAATGGTGATTTTTCTCTGGGTTTAACTTGTAAACTCAGAACATCTTTGCTGAATCCCTTATACAAACCTCTGGAGGCATGATAAATTCCAAGTTTTAGAATACAGAACTCATAAACTTTAGTTTACTTATTGTCTCACTGATAACATAAAGTCAGACAAATCAATCTTTCAGAATCATTTAGGTGACAGACTTGCTTTTTGGGGGATGAAAAGTAACTGTCTTTCTCTTGCAAATCTCTACAAACCAGAAATATTAAGTATAGGTCATAAGGATCTGAGATTGAGCCTAATTAATCAGGTCAGTCAGGCGAAACCAAGAAAAAAAAAAGAAAGTGGCAGTTTTAAAATTCAAACCACAGGGAATGCTCCCTCAGCCAAATTTTACAAATAGTAAAGCCTTAATCATCTGCGCAAGCAACTTTAATGTATTCCAACTGTTCTTTGGAAACTAGTAAGTTTACATTGTCCCCTGGGTCGGCAAGATCCCCTAGAGTAGGAACAGGCGACCCGCTCTAGTATTCTTGCCTGGAAAATTCCACAGACAGAGGAGCCTGGCGGGCTACAGTCCATGGGATCACAGAGAGTCGGATCTGACTGAGCGCCTGCGCGTGCACACACAAGACTCACGGAGCTCTTTTTCTAAGTGAAGCCATGAGATCTCCTGTTTTGCCTGTTTATACCACATGTCTGTGCATATGTGGTTATACAGGAGGTATCTCTACCTCGGGAAAGTATTATCAACACTGAATTTACACACCATATGACGTCACTTACACGTGGAATCTAAAATATGGCACAAACAAACCTATCTACAAAACAGAAAACACACTCACAGACAGAGTACACAGACTTGTGGTTACCGAGGGGGAGGGGACGGGAGGAGAAAAGGTACTGAGAGTTTGGGATAAGCAGATGTAAACTGTTATATACAGGGTAGATAAACAACAAGCTGCTAACATATAGCACAGGGAACTATACTCAATACCCTGTGATAAACCATAATGGGAAAGAATATGAAGAAACAATGTCTATATATGCAAAACTGAGTAACTTGGCTATACAGTAGAGACTGGCCCAACACTGTCAATCACCTATACTTCAATTAAAAAAAACTGAATTAATAAGGAGCTCTACTCAATTTAAAAGTAAGAGCTTACAAATTAAAGAAAAGAAACTGGCCAAAAGGACTTTCAGGTTCACGGGAACTGGGAAATATTCAATATTAAGCTGCTGTTTGCTATTAAAGTTTAAGTTTGTTGATCTAATCATGTCTTTTTGTTTGTGGGTTGTTCCTTTTCGGGGGGAGGGGCATGCTGGCATTTGAGGTCTTGGTTCTCAGCCGGGGAAAACCAGATATGCCAAGTTAAGGAATTAAGCGCTTTTCTTCCAGAGCTTACTGAAATCATTCTTTTGATGAGCTCCTCAGCTATCTGGGCCTGAATCCTGTGTTCTCACATCCTGAGTTTCCTCAGGGCTCACCGGCTCATGCAGGATGGGTGTAACTGCTGATGACTGTGAAATCCTTGCTTACTGATACGGCAGGAAATAACTCCATTTTTCACGCCCTTTGTTGCAAAACTTCTATATAACCTGGTTCTCCCCACCTCGTCTCCTCAGAGCAGTTCTTTCAGGGTTGCTTGAGATGCTGCCTTCGGGGCTTAAAGTCCTAAAAATTCCCACTGAATAAAATATAATCCTCAACTTTGAGGTTGTATTTTTTGAGTCAACAATAAAGTTTTAGGAAGCATCTATTTACACATTTCCTTATAAATCAGATGGTAAGAGAAGATAGGGATGATTTCACAAACAAGTTCAGCTTTTTTAAAATTCAGGCACAAAATGTGAACCTGGGTCTCCTTCACTGAAATACAGTGCTCTGCGTTATTAATCAGGATATATCCCTGATTCTGCTCTCACTTTACTGGTGTGAAGGACCTTCCCTTCCTTTGCATTTTTAATGTGAAGTGGAGGTCATAATAACGCTCCCAAGCCAATGGCCACCACAGGAAGCTATTAAAAGAAGCCCAGGGCTCCTCAGCTGTGGGGAGCAGGGAGAGAGTGAGGGGTATGGGGAGAGGGGGTTGTGCTGGGAGAGGGGCGGAGACAAAGACATTGTCATGCCTCTGGGGAAGGCAAACTTGGCTTTAACGACCCACACAGGTCAGGCAGCAGCAAGGGCAAATGTATGGGATCGGGAGACTTTTTCATTTGCGCTGCCTTTCCGGGAATTAAAGCGTACACGAAGGCACAGATATTCACTGCTTAGGAACGAGCACCAAGCTGTGCCAGGGCCTCTCTACAGAAGAGGGAAACAGTGGTTCAGTGAGGTCAAGTGACTGCGCCCAAGTTGGGAGCAAAGATTTAAATACAGATCTTGACTTAAGCCCCTTGTTCTCTCTTCTACCCACAGAATTCTGTCGCCATAACAAATCAGATTTGACTTATCGGCTTTTCTTTTCTATCCTCCCCCTAAATTTCACCAGAAACAGTCCCTACTGCTGGGCTGTGGGGCGAGAGGTACTTCTTCCCCCTTCTTTTCTATATAATTTCCAGATTTTCTAAATAAGCATGGCTTATTTGCATAATCAGAAACAGATGGAAAATGTCTTTTTCCTAAAAGCTAGTCATATTTGATTTCACCTCTAGGATTTGGGGTTTTTTTTTTTCTTTTCTTCATTGGCTGCACTTCAAGGCACAGAACTTCCAGACCAGGCATTGAACCCGCACCCCCTGCAGGGGAAGCCAGATTCTTTACCACTGGACCACCAGGGAAGTCCCGCCTCTAGGATTTTTAAAGGCACAAGACACCAGGCTGAAATACAGAGGTAAGGAAGCGCTCTGGAGTCTACACTGTACCTGTCCATGTGAAACCGGTTCAGGAGGAGGAGGATTGAGTGCTGCTGGGCTCCGGTGGGCAATCGGATCACATGGGACTGCATCGTAATCAGCCCATTTTTGTTCAAAATTTTCCTGTGATAGTGAAGCTTCCCAGCATCAACCCTGGAGGAGAGGAAGAGAGCAGTCATTTTGCTTTGCTGGTTGCTTTCACCCCACAGTGCAGAGGACATGAATACCAGAGACACATCCCCACCCTCTCCCCCAATCAGGTCAACCTGAGAGAGCTGCTGCCACGTGACGAAGGCCGTGGAAAGCAACCCAACCTAAGGCACACTCCAGACCCCCGGAGAGGTGGATGGGGAGATAGGGCGGGAGATGTATGTGTGTAGAGGACTGAGGAACAGAGTGGGAAGGGATGGCTGGGTTAGCAAGGAGCTGATCAGACAAGTCACGGGTATCTAATCATGTATCAGCCAATAATCAGGGTGACCACGCGATCTGGTTTGCCAGATGGGCTCAATTTATGCCCACTGCCTCGCATTCCTTCTGGTCGGCTCCACCTTTCACTCTCAAAATATCCAGTTTGAACAATAAATGTCCCCTATTTTTGGCTGTGCCATGCAGCACGCTGAATCTGAGTCCCCTAACCAGGGACTGAACCGGTGGCCCTTGCAATGGAAGGGCAGGGTCTTAACCACTGGACCACCATGAAGTCCCCCCTTTTTCTTTTTTTTTTCCCAGGGTCTCTTCAATGAGAAAGTACCAGGCCTTCAACCACCACAGATGCTGGGACTGCCCAGGTGGCAGGGCCTGATGGTCAGGGAGCCCCGACATTTAGAGCAGAAAAGCAAAGCATCCTCTCACTTGAAAGCAGTGCTGTGGAGGTCTCGCTGGAGCTCCCCCTGCCACCGGGACCGGCCTAACCGCTCCAAGATGCAGTAGGAGAAGTCTGGGAGCTTCAGGTCAGGGTCGCCCTCAAAGCCGATCAAGGCCCGGTACCGCATGTCCTGGGAGGCAACGATGATCAGTTTCTTCCCCCACCTGCAAACCAGAAGCCACCAAGGGGAAAAAAAAAATCACTTTAATTTTTTTAAGAAAATCGAAATGTATAAAAGCAGAACCTTAGTGAACCGTGGTTTCCTGCTTCTCCTCAGAGGTTCACAATCCCCAGTTAAGGAGGTTTCCATCCTTAGAACCACAAGAGGATTTCAGCGGGAACAGAGCCAGTCTCACCATTTCCTTGCTCAGACCCCTCCCAGTTCTGCTCAGAACCAAACCCAGACTACTCACCACCAGAGCCTGGAACCTTCTACACACCCCCACTGCCTGGCTCTGCACCCACAATGGCCCCGTTGGTCCTCTGCCCACCTCATCCTTAGGCTACTAATTCTCATCCTTTAGATCACTGCTCAGATACCAACACCTCAATTCTCCATAAAAATGCTAGCCAAAAGGCCATCCCTGCCTCTGACCATTTCTGGACTCATCACACACCTGGCACTCTTAGAAATGGCCACATTTTGGGGGCACACGTTCCTGCTATAAGCGCCCTAAGTGGGAGGGGGGCAGGTTGTCATCTGGGTCCCCAGGACATCCTCAGTGTCTTCAATGGTTAAAGAAGGGCCTCTGTAACCATCTATTAAGTGAACGAACACGCCTCCTGAACTGGACTGAGAAAACAAAACTTCAGAGTCAAGAACAGTGCCCTGTGTGATGGGTGGACCTGCCATTCTTGAGAGCAGACCTGGGACAAACCATTAGCTCCTCCTACTGTCTGGATGTGTGAAAAAGGTCAAGGCCCTGTCCCAGCAAGGCACTTCGAGAAGCCCTGGGTTGGGATATAGGCTTCTCTGCTGAAGCTGAACAGTCCCCGACGCTGAAGACAAAGAGACTCCGCCCTGGGGCCCTGCCTGCTGACTTATTAATAAATGGCCGTCTTGGGCAGACTGTCTCGGGTCCTAACCCTGCTGCAGAGATCCCACGAAGATGTGCTGGCAGAGAAGCCATCCTTACTCACTCCTTGGCATCGAGACCCACCGGCTGGAGGAGCGCCCTCTCCCAGGGGAGTAAGTCCCTAAGGGTGTGTATGAGAGCCCACGGGCTCCCAAGCCCTCCCATCTACAGGCAGCATCCACTCCTCCCAGCGTGTGGTTCACAGATGCCTGATCCTAAGGCCTGTCTTCACTGACATCGCTCAGCCTGACAGGTCCTCCTCCGGCTTCCCTCCCACCGCCAAAACACAGATGATTCCACTGCTCCTAGCGAGCAGGCAAAAAGCAAAAAGCTGAGGTTGCCCATGTTTTCATTTAACTGCAGCTTCCTTCGCATTGCTTGTGACCCAGTTAGTCTTCCGTATGGTCCATCTCTAAAGAGTGTCAGGCAGCGAATACACGATGGACAAGACAGTCTCCTTTCTGGGTCTGCACGTCACAAACTTACGACCTGTGTCCTCGAAACAGGTTCATTAAGTTAAACTGGAAGAGCTCAGCTGAGAAAAGCTTGAAAACAGGGACGCTGACTTGCTCCTTTAAAAATGTATTCAGGGCGGTTTACCCCCATCCTGTGGGAACTCCAGCCTTTCCCAGTAGCTGACTCTAGGACTCATGCCCGAGGCCTGATTTGCTGACTGTGGTCATCAAATTATCCAACACTGATTAAATGCCATGCAAAGAACCAGCAACGCCAAGATAAATAAAAAATGGTATCTGCCTTTGTGGAGCTCACAGTCTACTGAAGAGAAAGACAAGAAAAGAAAGAATTACTTATGAGGGGATGTGATAGCTGAGACTGGGGTCATGAAATGACACGTACAAGGAGCCCCCAGTTCGGGCCTACGAGTGTGAGGAGAGCCTGTGGGCCGTCACCAGGGAGAGCTCTCAGAGAGGGGGGTTCCTGAGGAGGCAGGAAGCCCGGTGGGGCAGGGGCAGGAAGCAGGTGCTGCAAAGCTCCAGGAGGGGAGGGGGATCCAGAGGGACAGAGAGCAACTGTGGCTGTTTCCCAGAAGCTTGGCTCCAGCAACAGTCAGTCACAGGGGATCCGAGGTGGGGAGAGGGTCACAGTGTCAGGCTGGGGAGAAAGCAGTGCCGATAGGGAAAAGCTGAAAATACAGGAGAAAGATGAGCCAGCTGACAGAGGCGGGAAAGAGCACGAGGTTCTGGGGAGAAAGAGAGGAAGAGACATCACTGGCTGAGACAGGATCTGGTTTCCATCTCCTCTGAGGTGAGGGAGGAGGGAAATGGGGGGGCAAGTCTGCAAGCTGAGGAGGAAGGTGGCAGCAAGGTGAGCCTCACGCTGGAGGCTTCTCCCTGTTTGTCAAGTAGGGAGGGAGGTGGGGATGGGGTGAGGGGCTTGGGAAATTGGGACCGTGACTGAAGACTCACAAAAGGACTGCTCACTAGGTAACAAAGGACACAACTTGGACACAATGCGAAGAGAAAGGCAGCCTTCCCCACCCCCACCCCAGCCCGAGCAAGATTAGCCCCAAAAGAAGTGGAGTGATGAAGGCAGAGGGCCAGCTTAGTTAGGGCAGGGTGGACGCACCCTGAGAACACCGGGGCTGCACCCCGTCCCGACACACTGACCACACACCCCAACTTACAGCAGGAAGAGGCCCACCAGTCTCCCACAGTGCAAATGAGTTACCTGCCAAAGGCTTCCACCATCGTGCAGCGGGGCTGTAACATCTTGGTCCTGATGTCGTTGGTAATGTTCTTCCTCTCCTTGAAGTACCGGCATGAGCCCTGGATGCCATCTTTATTCTCTAAGATCATGTGAATGGGGTAGACATCCTCCAGAGGGACTGGGTCCCTCCTGGACTCCACGATGCCCGTTTCCAAATCAATTTCTTCATACCTAAGGCAGGGGGGTAGGGAAGGAGTGCACAAACATCTCAGCCTCAGAAGTAACACGTGCTGGGTGTGTTCTTCTGACAACCTCTGGCCGAGGTCGGGGAGAGGGAGTTAAGAGCCCCTGGTCTCCCTGCCTTCCTAACACAGGACATCTTGACAAGCACTGTCTCTGAGTCTCCATCCCAGACAACACAGATCTTCCCAGGAGCCTCCACGTTCACCCCCAAGGATGAATGCTGAAATCGGAACCACCTTCCTGGCCCCACCACCTTCCTTGCTTTTCATTTTCCCTGCAAATCCTGTGCCTGGTTTCCAAACCATCAAGTTTGGACTTAATGACTCAAGGCTTCCCTACTCGGAGATGTCACCTTTCCACCTCTCTAACTACCCATCTTCTACTTTCACCCATTTTTATGGTTTTCAATTATCACTTGGCATGTTAACAATTCTCACCATCAAATCCTCAGCCCTGTTTCTTGCCCCCAAACACTAATCCTGTTTACAACTGTCATGATTGATGAGATCAAAACCAAAGTTATGACTGCCACTTCCCACCTCCAACAAAGCCCCTCCCTGGTACCGTTTTCTCCCAGTGGACTCTCATCAACACCATGGAGACATCCTGAGTTGTGCTTCTTTTATCCAGTCAGCTACGTGTGTCAAGTTTTCCTTCGGAATCCTGCTCACATCCTGCACCTGTCAAACCCCATCTACGTTTGTCAGTGCTTTTCCTTCTTGCCCTGTCTAACCTCTGCACTGCTTAACCCTCCATTCTCAAACCACACCTTGTCAATTCAGGCCATTCTCTCCTGCTGTCCTCTGGCTCTCCAGTTATAACTTCCCAGGCTTCTTTTGAAGGCTCCTGGGCCTTCATCCACCAGGGCCATGTCTTAAGGCTTCCAACCACACTACATTCTCTCCCAGGGAGGGTCCTGGCCAAGAGCTTCCATTACCAGCCACAGGGGTGACTCCACGTGCCCAGCTCAGTCCCACTCTCTGACCTGCTGATCCTCCCACAAAGCTAGATGTTGACCAACCAGAATCTCCATTTGATAACCCACAGGAACCTCGAACCCAGTGTGCTTCAAGGTACGTTCAGCATATTCCCCACTCCCACCCCCCCAGGTTCAGCCTCCTTGCTGCACTTCTGTGGTCCCCATCATAGCTGGCCCCCATCACAGCAAAGGGTAGCAGTCATCAATTTTAACAGGGAAGAGCAAAACCTGAATCTGTTTCTTTTATTTAACCTTTGCCATTTGTTGTTTTTGTTAATATAATCACTAAAAGGATGCTATCAATAGCTGTAAGCAAACATAATGGTCTGCCTCAGAGGAACCTATCCCAACCCAACCCCCACCCTCCCCATCTGCTCTAATGGTAAACTGATTTGCTTTTGTTCAGCTCACAGGGATGCATTCTGACCCTGCCCACCTGTAATCACTGCAGAAAAGAAGGAATTAGCACATCCTTTTCCTCTGCTGCCCCAGCCAAGAGATATTCTGCAAAATTCCAGTATTCTTGCCTGGAAAATCCCAGGGATAGAGGGGCCTGGCAGGTTACAGTCCATGGGGTCAGAGTCGGACACGACTTAGCAACTAAACAGCTACTTCTCATGCTGGCCCAACCAAGAGATATTCTGCAAGACTAATGGCCTTTCAGGAGCTTCCCAGGTGGCTTGGAGGTAAAGAATCGGACAGCCAAGCAGGAAACACAGGTTCAATCTCTGGGTTCAAAAGATGCCCTAACCCACTCTTGCCTGGGAAATCCCATGGACTGAGGGGCCTGGTGGGCTACAGTCCAGAGTCACAAAAGAATTGGACACAACTTAGTGGACAGCAACAACAACAATGGCCTTTTAACTTTTTTGCCTCATCTCTTCCACCCTTAACAGAAACTGGCATTCAAGAGACTGGCACTCAAGGGCACTAGCCTGCCATGTTCATGGATGCGCAGTTTTCCAATAAAGTTGCTATTTCTTGCCTCAATATCTTGTCTCCCGACTACTGGCCTGTCGTACGCTGTGGTGCTGGAGAACACTCTTGAGAGTCCCTTGGACAGGAAGGAGATCAAACCAGTCAATCCTAAAGGAAATCAGTCCTGAATATTCATTGGAAGGACTGATGTTGAAGCTGAAACTCCAATCCTTTGGCCACATGATGCGAAGAGCTGACTCAATGGAAAAGACCCTGATGCTGGGAAAGATTGAAGGCAGGAGGAGAAGGGGACGACAGAGGATGAGACGGTTGGATGGCATCACTGATTCACAGAAGTGAGTTGGAGCAAACTGCGGGAAATAGTGAAGAACAGGGAAGCCTGGTGTACTGCAGTCCGTGGGGTCACAAGGAGTCAGACATGAGTGAGCAACTGCACAACAAGAAGTTACACACTCAGATGCCCAAAAGTCAGGAACCAGATGGCATCATCCTCCAGACCTACTTTTCTTTATACCCCACACTCAACCAGTCACCAAATCCTCCAGATTCCTCTGCCTCATGTCTGATTCCATCAGCTTTTTCTCCTCATTCTCACACCCACCATGGAAAGCCAAACCTTGACTGCTGGTTCGTGAGTGGATTACTACAGATCTCTCAACTTCACTCTTTGCCCCTAGTCTGACCCTCCCTTTGGTGGTGTAGGCTTTAAATGGGTTAGTCCAGTCCAATTGGGAAGGGCAGGCTGGATTCTGAACCAAGACTTCCAGGATTCAGCTTCTGGGTTCTGCCCCCGCTAGTAGATGACTCTCTCTGTGTCTCAGTCTTCTTTCTCTTGAGGGAGATGGGGATAAGAATGTCCAACTTTGTTTCAGAATTAAGTAACTTAGTATTTTTAAGAATCTTAGAACAGTCCCTGCTTACAATAACCGTATACATAAATGTCAACTATTATTCTTCATTCACTACTTCCAGTTCTACACTTCAACCAAACTTATTTCTCTTCCTTTAGAAAAATTCTGCCAACTGGCTACCTAAATCCAACCTTTGAGTCTT
>SJYQ01104554.1:0-16238 GCA_006410935.1 Redunca redunca
TTTTGAAAATTTATTTGGCTGTCTTGGATCTTAGTGCCAAGCTTGGGATCTTTTGCTGTGGCGCGCAGGCTCTTCCCAGCACTGTGCTCTGACTCTCTAGTTGTGGCACGCAGGTTTAGTTACTCCTCGGTATGTGGATCTTAGTTCCCTGACCAGGGATCGAACCCATATTCCCTGCACTGCAGGCAGCACAGATTCTTTTTTTTTTTTTTGCAGGTGTACTGTTAACCACTGGAGCACCAGGGACATCCCTCAAGATATTTAATTGGCCCATTTATTTTTGTCCATTTTCTCTGTCTTTAAAAAGACTCTTTTTTTTTTTTTTTAGAAAGTTAGTTGTAGGATCACAGCAAAATGAAAAGGAAGGTACAGATATTCCTGTATACTCATTGACCCCACATATGGGCAGCCTATCTATTATCAATATTTCTCACCAGAATGGTACATTTGTTATAATGGCTGAGCCTACATTGACACATCATAATCGCCTTAAGTCCATAGTTTGCCTTACGGCTCACAATTGTTTTATACATTCTATCGGTTTGGACATATGTATAATGACATGTGTCCATTATTATGGTAACAGAGTAGTTTCTTATTCCTAAAGAACCTCTGTGCTCTACCTCTTTATTCCCCCACTCCCAAATCCTGGCAACCACTGATCTTTTACTGTCTCCATAGTTTTGCCTTCTCCAGAATGTCATTTAGTTGGAATCAAACAGTATATCTTAAAAATTGTTCTCATCCCAACACTTGAGAATCAATTGCTAGCTGGCAGCAATGGCACCCCACTCCAGTACTCTTGCCTGGAAAATCCCATGGATGGAGGAGCCTGGCAGGCTGCAGTCCATGGGGTCTCTGAGAGTCGGGCACGACTGAGCGACTTCACTTTCCCTTTTCACTTTCATTCATTGGAGAAGGAAATGGCAACCCACTCCAGTGTTCTTGCCTGGAGAATCCCAGGGACGGGGGAGCCTGGTGGGCTGCCATCTATGGGGTCGCACAGAGTCGGACACGACTGAAGCGACTTAGCAGCAGCAGCAGCAGCAGCAGCAACATTATGTGTGGAGAAAGTAAAGGATGTCTAGCTGTAATAACAATTATCTGACATACATACACATTTATTTATACATATGATTTCACTTGAGCTTCATAACAACTCTATGAGAGGCAAAATGGAGGCGAAGGGAGGTATTCCAATAGCAAGTGGCAGAACCCGGACTTGCCTATAGATAACTGTATATGTGTGAAGCTGTTTCCAAACTCAAGGTTGGCTGCTCACTGCTCAAAAGCCAATACTCAGACTTCCCTGGTGGCACCATGGATAAGAATCCGCCTGCCAGTACAGAGGACATGGGTTCGAACACTTGTCTGGGAAGATCCCACATGCAGCAGAGCAACAAAGCCTGTGCACACAGCCACTGAAGAATACGCACTGTAGGCCCTAGAGCCGCCACTACTGAGCCTAAGTGCTGCAGCGAGCGAAGCCCACACGCCTAGAGCCCATGCTCCACCAAAAGAGAAGCCACCTTAGTGAAAAGCCTGCCCACTGCGATGAGGAGCAGCCTCTGTGCACAGCAACATAGACCAAGTACAACCGGAAAAAAAAAAAGCCAATACTCAAGAGACTAGACTTCGTCGGAAAGGGAAAGGTTCAGGAGACTGGCAACCTGAGGAGAAGGCAGACATGTGTTTCAGAACCAACTCTGAAGATTCTGCTAGGCCATGAAAGTTTTTGAAAGGGGAGTAGGGGAAATAATCTCAGTGCATCATTAAGGCAGGGGGTCAGATTCTCTGCCAATTTCTGCTGTGTGCAGACTTGCTAACTCCCCATAATCTTCCTTTAGATGCTATTTTTCTTTTTTAGGCCTCCAGAACTGTGAGACAATAAAATTCTATTGTTGTAAGCCACCTCGTGTGTGTGACTTTGATATGGCCACCCTACGAAACTAGCACAGGGTCCTTGTGATCTACACAGAGAATCCTCCAACCATTCTATCTTGAGATCGCTTCCTATGTGAAATCACAATTTTTCTTTATTGTTTAAGCTATTTTTTGCTAGAAAGGGTTTTTGTTGTTGTTTAGCCATTTCCGACTCTTCGACCCCATGGATTGTAGCCCACCAGGCTACTCTATCCATGGCTTTTCCCAGGCAAGAATACTGCAGTGGTTTGCCGTTTCGTTCCCCAGGAGATCTTCCTGAACCAGAGGTAAAACCCGAGTCTCCTGCATTGGCAGGTGGATTCTTTACCACTGTGCCACCCATATAACATTGTATCAAGTTTAAGGTGTAAAACAAGATGCTTTCATACATTTATATAAATATGTGAAATGATTACTATAATAAGATTGAGATTGGCCCATTTGTTAAATTTCTACATTTCATGCTACAGTTTAAAGTGACCTAAACAATATATCATCTTACCAAAACTGAGAACTCCTTGTGAATTCCAGTTCTTTGCGATAAATTTCTGAGTTAGAATGGCCAGTGAGGCCTCCCTGGAGCTTAAGTAACTTTGTTTTAGAGGAAAAAATTTCCCTTCTTCCCTTCTAGGTTCATCAGCTGGTCTAATATTTACATTGACATAAAACAGATTAATAGGAGAAAAACAAATTTAATCACATAAATATATACAGCAGTCCCACAAAGATAGACTCAAGGCAGTCAGGCAATTGACGTTTATATACCATCCTGGGGCTTTCCTGGTAGCTCAGCTGGTAAAGACTCTCCCTGCAATGCAGGAGACCCCAGTTTTGATTCCTGGGTCAGTAAGATCCCTTGGAGAAGGGATGCGCAACCCACTCCAGCATTCTTGGGCTTCCCTGGTGGCCCAGACAGTAAAGAATCTGCCTGCAATGCAGGAGATCTGGGTTTGATCCCTGGGTTGGAAAGATCCCATGGAGGAGGACATGGCAACTAACTCCAGTATTCTTGCCTGGAGAATCCCCCTGGACAGAGGAGCCTGGCGGATTACAGTCCATGGGGTTGCAAAGAGTTGGACTCAACTGAGTGACTAAGCACAGCACATACAATCCTGAGCTAAGGAGAAGAGGGTAGTGGTTGGGGACTTCAAAGGGGCAGAAGACAGTTTGCAAGAATATGACAAGAGCGAATGTTTGTTACATGCATGTTTATTATGGCACGCAAACAAGTCTTTCTGATATATAAAAGTATCTCTGGGAATAGCTCTCTTTCTGATATAGGCTCCCTATCTAAATTCTCTTAAGCAGTTAGTTCAGTTCAGTTCAGTCGCTCAGTCGTGTCCGACTCTTTTCGACCCCATGAATTGCAGCACGCCAGGCCTCCCTGTCCATCACCAGCTCCCAGAGTTCACCCAAACTCATGTCCATGGAGTCGGTGATGCCATCCAGCCATCTCATCCTCTGTCGCCCCTTCTCCTCCTGCCCCCAATCCCTCCCAACATCAGAGTCTTTTCCAATGAGTCAAGTCTTCTCATGAGGTGGCCAAAGTACTGGAGTTTCAGCTTTAGCATCAGTTCTTCCAAAAAACACCCAGGACTGATCTCCTTTAAAAAGGACTGGTTGGATCTCCTTGCAGTCCAAGGGACTCTCAAGAGTCTTCTCCAACACCACAGTTCAAAAGCATCAATTCTTCAGCGCTCAGCTTTCTTCACAGTCCAACTTTCATATCCATACATGACCACTGGAAAAACAATAGCCTTGACGGACCTTTGTTGGTAAAGTAATGTCTCTGCTTTTTAATATGCTATCTAGATTGGTCATAACTTTTCTTCCAAGGATTAGGCATCTTTTAATTTCATGGCTGTAATCACCATCTGCAGTGATTTTGGAGGCTCCAAAAATAAAGTCTGACACTGTTTCCACTGTTTCCCCATCTATTTCCCATGAAGTGATGGGACTGGATGCCATGACCTTCATCTTCTGAATGTTGAGCTTTAAGCCAACTTTTTCACTCTCCTCTTTCACTTTCATCAAGAGGCTTTTTAGTTCCGCTTCACTCTCTGCCATAAGGGTGGTGTCATCTGCATATCTGAGGTTATTGATATTTCTCCCGGCAATCTTGATTCCAGCTTGTGCTTCTTCCAGTCCAGCGTTTCTCATGATGTACTCTGCATAGAAGTAAAATGAGCAGGGTGACAATATACAGCCTTGACGTACTCCTTTTCTATTTGGAACCAGTCTGTTGTTCCATGTCCAGTTCTAACTGTTGCTTCCTGACCTGCATACAGGTTTCTTAAGAGGCAGGTCAGGGATCTGGTATTCCCATCTCTTTCAGAATTGTCCACAGTTTATTGTGATCCACACAGTCAAAGGCTTTGGCATAGTCAATAAAGCAGAAATCGATGTTTTTCTGGATCCAGCGGATGGTGGCAATTTGATCTCTGGTTCCTCTGCCTTTTCTAAAACCAGCTTGAACATCAGGGAGTTCCCAACCCAAGGATCTACTTCTGTTTTGGTCTCCTACATTGGCAGGCGGGTTCTTTACCACTAGCGCCACCTGGAAAGCCCCCGCACCTGTAAAGCTGGCCCAGCCATAACTGTAAGCCTTTCTACATTCACTTTTAAAAAATTATTATTATTTTTATTTTTAAAAAAGTTTTTGACGATCTCAGTTCCCCGCCCAGGAACCAGGGCCCCAGGCAGTGAAAGCACAGAGTCCTAACCGCAGGGCCACCAGCGAACTCCCTCTGTGTGCACCTTAAATACATTATTTGTTTAATGCTCTTTAACCCCATTTTGATAATGAAGACTCTGAGGTTCTGAGAGGTTAAGGAACTTTCTTGAGGTTATGCAGCCAGTAAGTGGTGGAGTCTGAATTCATACACTGCTTCTGAACTGGAAAGCTCCAACTCTGTTTCTACTGCAAAGAGGAGATAATCTTCCCATTTAACAAAGTCCATTGTTGGTGAACAATGCCTGCTTGTTCTGGAAGGAAGGGATGAGATAAGCCTAGACTACCCAGAGCCAGGAAGAACCTCTAGAGCCACTGCCTCTAAAACTATTAAGCTCTTTCCAAAGGTTTAAAGTCCCTTTCTGCCAGTCCAACCTCCGTAGAGGAGCCCTCTGCAGTTTAGCTTCTTGGTGCTTGTTTGCATTCTCTCCCACACATCCTCCCAAGGAAAAGAGCTCCAGGGTATTTTAAAGCCTTTACTTAGGACAGCTCCACTCCACCCCCCCTCCAGGCTGCTGGACCCTCTGCCTCCCACTGAGCAACCCTTCAAAACACCTTCCCTCACTTGAGTTCCGGATCTCCCAGAACATCCCACCTTGGGCCTGCCCTGGAAAAGTGTCCAGTTGTGCTGAGACAAAGGTGGGTGGAGAGAGAGGGGAGGTGGTAGAGGGGACTCCCAAAAGCTCACTGCAGAGCAGACTCTGGCAGCCCCCCAAAGGAACTCTTCTACTCCTCCGTGAAAACTCGCATCAGGGGTAAATGGTAAGGAAGAGGGAACTGAGCCCCAAGGTCCAGGGTGTGAAACACAAGCAGAGGGAGGCCACAGAGACCAGGAGTGCCCCTCCAGTTTGGAATTGATGACTGACACCCTCTGATGGTTTTGCATAAAAAAAAAATCACTTTTTAATTTTCACAGTGGATTTCAAGGTGGCAGTTCTCTGTCTTATGAATACACTGTAATAATTTCCAATACTTTTTAGGTTAAAATAACCAAACTGAGTTCACCTTATTGAAGAAAAGTCTGAAGACATTCACATTCACTTTTTTTTTTCTGGCCACTTGAAATATGGGATCTTAACTTCCCTGACCAGGGATCAGCCCATGCCCCCTGCATTGGAAGCACAGTCTTAACCCCTGGACCACTAGGGAAGTTCCCATATTCACTATTTTTATTTTTGTTTCTAAATCAATAGTATATCTCCTGCTGGTCCTGAATTCTTACTGTCATTTGTCTCTGTCCAGTCATAATTAAAATGCAATAAACTGAGACTTCTTGGTGATCCAGTGGCTAAGACCCTGTGTTCCCAATGCAAGGGGTATGGGTTTGATCCCTGGTCAGGGAACTAGATACCAGATGCTGGAACTAAGAGTTTTCATGCCTCACCTAAAGATCCTGCATGCTGCAACTAAGACCCAGTGCAGTTCAGTTCAGTTCAGTCACTCAGTCGTGTCCGACTCTTTGCAACCCCATGAATCGCAGCACGCCAGGCCTCTCTGTCCATTACCAACTCCTGGAGTTCACTCAGACTCGCGTCCATCGAGTCAGTGATGCCATCCAGCCATCTCATCCTCTGTCGTCCCCTTCTCCTCCTGCCCCCAATCCCTCCCAGCATCAGAGTCTTTTCCAATGAGTCAACTCTTCTCATGAGGTGGCCAAAGTACTGGAGTTTCAGCTTTAGCATCATTCCTTCCAAAGAAATCCCAGGGCCGATCTTCAGAATGGACTGGTTGGATCTCCTTGCAGTCCAAGGGNACTCTGCATATAAGTTAAATAAGCAGGGTGACAATATACAGCCTTGACATACTCCTTTTCCTATTTGGAACCAGTATGTTGTTCCATGTCCAGTTCTAACTGTTGCTTCCTGGCCTGTGTACAGATTTCTCAAGAGGCAGGTAAGATGGTCTGGTATTCCCATCTCTTTCAGAATTTTCCACAGTTTATTGTGAAACTAAGACCCAGCACAGCCAAATAAATACATATTTTAAATGCAATAAAGGAGGCAGATGCCAGTCAGAAACCACTACAACTGATGGAATAAAAACTTGCCTAGTCACAGAAATCCAAAACTGATGCAAAGAGCTTGTGCTTGTGGAAGCTGCTTTCTGCTTCCTGTTCCTGCTTTGTAGTATTTATCGATTAGGGCAAAAGACTCTGTTGAGTTTGTGAACACACGCACCAAAATGTTCTTGATCTCTTCAAAGTTGTTATATACCTGTCAACTGAAAAAAAATGCACCACCTAAAAGTTGAGAGTTATGTTTTATTCAGTGAACATACAGAGAACTTAGCCTGGAAGACAGGCTCTCAGCTCTGCGGGGTATTTACCTGGTTGGTCCAGTGGTTGAGATTCCACACCTCCACTGCAAGCAGCACGGGTTCAATCTCTGGTTGGGGAACTAAGATCCCACATGCATGGGACTCGACCAAAAAAAAAAAAAAAATGCTCTGAGGAACTATTCCAAAGAGGTAAGGGAGGAGCCAGGATTTATAGGAGTGTTTGCAATGGAAACAGTGACAGCCTTTATTTTCTTGGGCTCCAGAGTCATTGCAGATGGTGACTGCAGCCATGAAATTAAAAGATGCTTGCTTCTTGGGAGAAAAGCTATGCCAGACCTAGACAGCATATTAAAAAGCAGACACGTTACTTTACCAACAAGGGTCTGTCTAGTCAAAGCTATGGGATAGGGCCCATATGCAGTCCCATTGATAAGATGGCTCGTTAGGTAAACTTCGAAAACAAAGAATAATATCACAGTGATCTGTGAGACTGACCAAATTGCCCAAAAGACATCCTGTTATCTCACTGGTGCCTATCTTCTCAAAGCTGCAAGACCACCAGATTCCAGACCTCTGGCTATGTGACCATCCCTTCAGAGAATTTTTCATTGGTGGGGTATAAGAAGGACTCCGTCAGAAAGGGAGAACGCTGGTTCTCCTTAAGGGCCAGTCATCTTCTCTTTTCCCTCTAATAAATTTCCTTTTTCTTGCCTAACTGCCCGGCTCACTCTCTTTTTCTTTGCACTTTTACTTGCACTATGGTTTTTCCAGTAGTCATGTATGGATGAGAGAGTTGGACCATAAAGAAAGCTGAGTGTCGGAGAATTGATGCTTTTGAACTGTGGTGTTGGAAAAGACTCTCAAGAGTCCCTTGGACTGCAAGGAGATCAAATCAGTCAATCTTAAAGGAAATCAGTCCTGAATATTCATTGGAAGGACTGATGTTGAAGCTGAAGCTCCAGTACTTTGGCCACCAGATGCAAAGAACTGACTGTTTAGAGAAGACCCTGATTCTGGGAAAGATTGCAGGCAGGAGGAGAAGGAGACAACAGAGGATGAGATGGTCGGATGGCATCACTGACTTGATGGACATGAGTTTGAGCAAGCTCTGGGAGTGGGTGATGGACAGGGAAACCGGGCATGCTGCAGCCCATGGGGTCACAAAGAGTCAGACACGACTGAGCAACTGAACTGACTGCCTGACTGACTTGCAACAAAGACCAGGTAGTGGGATCATCAAAAGATTGCTGTTCATTAAAGAAAATCATATATCTCAAGTTAAGGAATTTAGTGCTTTTCTGTGAATGGGGAGATGTAAAGTCTGGGCTCATGGAAAGCGTACCTTTGATATACCTCTCAGCTATCTGGAACCAGTATCCTGGGTTTGCTCATCCTGCAACATTCTTTGTTTAATGACATGGTAGGTGGCTTTCTTAGTTCACACTATTAACCACCATCATGGTGTGAGGTTGGAGGGCAACAGGACAAATGTCAACAGAGGCGTGGGTGCTTTAACAATAGAGCTGCTGGCTCTGCTGTGCTAACATCTCGGACTAACACCTCAAACCTCCTCAGGCAACTGAAACTTCAAATAGCAGCATGTCCTCTGTGATCAGCTTCTTCCATGAGCAGGATTTATTTACAGCAAAGTCCCAGGTCAGAAAGCCCAAGATTGAGCACCATTCTCCCCAAAATGCACCCTTCACTACTTCTGGTGACCCCCTTGAACCAGTGTATGGTCTAAG
This sequence comes from Redunca redunca, assembly GCA_006410935.1. Lineage (NCBI taxonomy): Eukaryota > Metazoa > Chordata > Mammalia > Artiodactyla > Bovidae > Redunca > Redunca redunca. Next base: position 8,677 of record SJYQ01104554.1, read on the forward strand.
GGGAGATTTAAGGCTTATAGGGACCAAGTTCTTTATCCATGATGAATTCTTGAGATTCAGCACTGTTAGTGGGGATGGGTGTCATTACTGCCACTATTGACTGAAATAAAAAGTTCACAATCTGAATGCTGAAGTTGAGTATTATGTTTTATTCAGTGGACAAAACTGAGGAGTTAAACCTAGGACACAGCATTTCAGATGATTCTGCTGAAGCCATCTGCTCCAAAGAGGCAATGGAGGAGCCAGGATATATGAGTTTTTGCATCAAAAACCAGGTAGTTGGAACATTAAAAGATTACTGTTTTGTTTTTTATTTTTATTTTTTGGCCACATTGCATGGCATGTGGATTCTTAGTTCCCTAATCAGGAATCTGTCAACTTAAAAAATATTTACAACCTAAAAGTTGAGAGTTATGTTTTATTTGGTGGGAATTTTTAGGACCTCAGGCCAGGGAGACAGCATTCAAATAACCCTGAGAAAACTGCTCTGTGGAGGTGAGGGGAGGAGCAGAAGTTTTACACCAAAAGTAAGTAGTCTGAACATCAAAAGATTATTGTTAATTAAAGAAAATGAGATAACCCAAGTAAAAGAATTTAGCGCTTTTCTATGTATGGGAAGATACCAGAGTTCAGGCTCACTGAAATAATTCCTTTGATATATGTATCTCAGCTATTTGGGGCCAGTTCCTGTGTTTTCACATCCTGAGTTTCCTTGGGGCTAACCTTAGGAAGTAGCTGTAGTCTGATGGTTACTAGATGGCAGTTGGTTTTTTTTTCCCCATTCCTGTGTTCCCTCAGGGTTCATTAGCTCACACTGGAGGGCTCCAATCACTGATGATAATGACATCCTTGTTTACTGATATGGCAGGAAATATTCCACTTCTCAATTCAAACCCACATCTCCCCACTTTATAAGCACAGAGCTTTAACCACTGGGATGCCAGGGAAGTCTCCAGAAGACAACTGTTAACTAAAAAAAATGGAGATCAAACAGGAGACGGCAAGAGTGAACATCAACATTTTAGGAATCAGTGAACTAAAAGGGACTGGAATGGGTGAATTTAACTCAGATGACCATTATATCTACTACTGTGGGCAAGAATCCCTTAGAAGAAATGGGATAGTCATCATAGTCAACAAAAGAGTCTGAAATGCAGTAATTGGATGCAGTCTCAAAAATGACAATGATCTCTGTTCGTTTCCAAGGCAAACCATTCAGTATCATGGTAATCCAAGTCTATGCCCTGACCAATAATGCTGAAGAACCTGAAGTTGAATGGCTCTATGAAGACCTACAAGACCTTTTAGAACTAGCACCCCCAAAAGACAATCCTTTTCATTATAGGGGACTGGAATGCAAAAGGAGGAAGTCAAGAAACACCTGGAGTAACAGGCAAATTTGGCCTTGGGGTACAGAATGAAGCAGGGCAAAAGCTAGTAGAGTTTTGCCAAAAGAACACACTGGTCACAGCAAACACCATCTTCCAACAACACAAGAGAAGATTCTGCAGACTCTATACATGGACTTCACCGGTTGGTCAGCACCGAAATCAGACTGATTATATTCTTTGCAGCCAAAGATTGAGAAGCTCTATACAGTCAGCAAAAACAAGACTGGGAGCTGATTATGGCTCATATCATGAACTTCTTATGGCAAAATTCAGACCTAAATTGAAGAAAGTAGGGAATACTACTAGACCATTCAGGTATGACCTAAATCAAATCCCTTATGATTATACAATGGAAGTGAGAAATAGATTTAAGGGACTAGATCTGATAGACAGAGTGCCTGATGAACTATGGATGGAGGTTCATGACATTGTACAGGAGACAGGGATCAAGACTATCCCCAAGAAAAAGAAATGCAAAAAAGCAAAATGGCTATGTGAGGAGGCCTTACAAATCACTGTGAAAAGAAGAGACTCGAAAAGCAAAGGAGAAAAGGAAAGATATACCCATTTGAATGTAGAGTTTCAAAGAATAGCAAGGAGAGATAAGAAAGCCTTCCTCAGTGATCAGTGCAAAGAAACAGAGGAAAACAATAGAATGGGAAAGACTAAAGATCTCTTCAAGAAAATCAGAGATACCAAGGGAACATTTCATGCAAAGATGAGCACAATAAAGCACAGAAATGGTCTGGACCTAACAGAAGCAGAAGATATTAAGAAGAGGTGGCAGGAATACACAAAAGAACTGTACAAAAAGATCCTCATGACCCAGATAATCACAATGGTGTGATCATTCACCTAGAGCCAAACATCCTGGAATGTGAAGTCAGGTGGGCCTTAGGAAGCATCACTACAAACAAAGCTAGTGGAAGTGATGGAATTTCAGTTAAGCTATTTCAAATCCTAAAAGATGATGCTGTGAAAGTGCTGCACTCAATATGCCAGCAAATTTGGAAAATTCAGCAGTGGCCACAGGATGGGAAAAGGTCAGTTTTCATTCCAGTCCTTAAGAAAGGTAATGCCAAAGAATGCTCAAACTACTGCACAATTACACTCGTCCCACACGCTAGTAAAGTAATGCTCAAAATTCTCCAACAACATGGCTTCAACAACATGTGAACTGTGAACTTCCAGATGTTCAAGGTGGTTTTAGAAAAGGCAGAGGAACCAGAGATCAAATTGCCAACATCTGCTGAATTATCGAAAAAGCAAGAGAGTTCCAGAAAAACATCTATTTCTGCTTTATTAACAATGCCAAAGCATTTGACTATGTGGATAACAACAAACCGTGGAAAATTCTGAAAGAGATGGGAATATCAGACCACCTGGCCTGCCTCTTGAGAAACCTGTATGCAGGTCAGGAAGCAACAGTTCAAACTGGACATGGAACAACAGACTGGTTCCAAATAGGAAAAGGAGTATGTCAAGGCTATATATTGTCACCCTGCTTATTAACTTATATGCAGAGTACATCATGAGAAATGCTGGGCTCGATGAAGCACAAGCTGGAATCAAGATTGCCGGGAGAGATATCAATAACCTCAGATATGCAGATGACACCACCCTTATGGCAAAAAATGAAGAGGAACTAAAAAGCCTCTTGATGAAAATAAAAGAGGAGAGTGAAAAAGTTGGCTTAAAGCTCAACATTCAGAAAACGAAGATCACAGCATCTGGTCCCATTCAGTTCAGTTCAGTTCAGTCGCTCAGTTGTGTCCGACTCTTTGCGACCCCATGAATCGCAGCACGCCAGGCCTCCCTGTCCATCACCAACTCCCGGAGTTCACTCAGACTCACGTCCATCGAGTCAGTGATGCCATCCAGCCATCTCATCCTCTGTCATTCCCTTCTCCTCCTGCCCGAATCCCTCCCAGCATCAGAGTCTTTTCCAATGAGTCAACTCTTCGCATGAGGTGGCCGAAGTACTGGAGTTTCAGCTTCAGCATCATTCCTTCCAAAGAGATCCCAGGGCTGATCTCCTTCAGAATGGACTGGTTGAATCTCCTTGCAGTCCAAGGGAATTTTTAGTTCATGGCAAATAGATGGGGGGAACAGTGGAAACTGTGGGAGATTTTTTTTTTTTTTGAGCTCCAAAATCACTGCAGATGGTGACTGCAGCCATTAAATGAAAAGATGCTTGCTCCTTTTGAAGAAAAGCTATGACCAACCTAGACAGCATATTAAAAAGCAGAGATGTACTTTGCCAACAAAGGTCCATCTAGTCAAGGTTATGGTTTTTCCAGTAGTCATGTATGGATGTGAGAGTTGAACTATAAAGAAAGCTGAGAACCAAAGAATTGATGCTTTTGAACTGTGGTGTTGGATAAGACTCCCGAGAGTCCCTTGGACTGCAAGGAGATCCAACCTGTCCATCCTAAAGGAGATCAGCCCTGGGATCTCTTTGGAAGGAATGATGCTAAAGCTGAAACTCCAGTACTTCAGCCACCTCATGCTGAAGAGTTGACTCATTGGAAAAGACTCTGATGCTGGGAGGGATTGGGGGCAGGAGGAGAAGGGGCCGACAGAGGATGTGATGGTTGGATGGCATCACCGACTCAATGGACATGAGTTTGAGTGGGCTCCGGGAGTTGGTGATGGACAGGGAGGCTTGGCGTGCTGCAGTCCATGGAGTTGCAAAGAGTCAGACATGACTGAGTTACTAAACTGAACTGAAAGAAAATGGACTGATTCAAAGTTGGGAAAGGGGTACTTCAAGGCTGTATACTGTTACTCTGCATATTTAACTTACATGCAGAGTACAGCATGCAAAATGCTGGGCTCGATGAAGCACAAGCTGGAATCAAGATTGCCAGGAAAAACATGAACAACCTCAGATATGCAGAAGATACCACTCTAATGGCAGAGAATGAAGAAGAACTAAAGAGCCTCTTGAGGAGGGTGAGAGAGGAGAGTGAAAAAGCTTAAAACTCAACATGCAAAAAACTAAGATCATGGGCATTGGGTGCCATTACTATATGACAAATAGATGGGGGAAAAGTGGTAGCAGAGACAGATTTTCTTCTCTTGAGCTCCTAACTCACTGTGGATGGTGATTGCAGCCATAAAATTAAAAGATGCTTGCTCCTTGAAAGAAAAGCTATGACAAACCTAGACAGCATATTAAAAAGCAGAGATATCACTTTGCTGACAAAGGTCCGTGTAGTCAAAGCTATGGTTTTTCCCGTAGTCATGTACAGATGAGAAAGTTGGACAGTAAAGAAGCTAAAGAATTGATGCTTTCAAACTAGTGCTGGAGAAGACTCTTGAGAGTCCCTTGGACAGCAAGGAGATCAAACCAGTCAATCCTAAAGGAAATCAACCCTGAATATTTATTGGAAGGATTGATGCTGAAGCTAAAGCTCCAATACTTTGGCCACCTGATCGAAAGAGTTGACACACTGGAAAAGACCCTAGAATGAGGCCAGAAGAAGAAGAGGATAAGATGGTTGAATGGCATTACGGACTCAATGGACATGAGTTTGAGCAAATTCTGGGAAATAGTAAAGGACATGGGAGCCTGGCATGCTGCAGTTCACGGGATCTCAAAGAGTTGGACACAACTTAGTGACTGGACAACAGCGTTGTTGTTCCTCGGGATGCCCAATGGTGGTGGTAAGGGGGCTACTGTGTCTGATGATTTGATGGCTGGTGTTGTTTCATTCTGAGTTCCCCCAGGGCTCATGTCAGGGCAGCTGTAATGTGACAGCTTGATGGCTGCCACATTCTTTGTTTACTAATATGACAGGTAATATTTTTCATTCCCACCAACTTTCCCTGGTCACTGACTACCCAACATCACCCATGAATGACCTCCTCCTCTGTTCTAAAAGGGAGTCTTTAAATTAAAGCTTACCCTGAAAGAGTCTATTCAGTTAAACTTTTCCCTGAGTTTATTATGAGTAATATATCCCAATCCATAGCCTTCTTTCCTTCAGCTTGCTTGAATAATGGTAGCAGTGACAGAGGAAGGCTTAAATTCTACTTAAATGGCCCTTTCAACAGTCTTTTTAGTCATAAAACAGTCATGCTACAAAAAGTGCCATGTATGTAGCCTTAATAATATTAAAATTTTTATTATTTTTTAATGTCTGTTTAGAAGTACTGTAATTTATTTGCATAAATTCTATCAATAGATGTTTAGATTGCTTTATACTTATAAAATCTTTGGGCTGAATATCTCTTCATGTCCATCGAAGGGGATCAGAATATGCCCTCCGTCCAGGTATGATACTTTGGCAGAAGAATTATTTTGAACTGAAGGAATATGAGAAACAGCAGATTCAGGAAGGGCCCTCTGCCCTCTTCCTTTCTACCTAAAAGTGGGACATAAATTTCCTGTGAGTGTTATGGAGCAAGGGCTCCTGTGCCCACGGCACAGAAAGCCAAACTATGGCAGAGGGTGTGTGCAACATAGTAAGGTGTTATTTTCACAGGGTATAAGCAAGGGAGTGGGAGAGAAGTCTCAGGGCCAGTGCAACGTGGTTTTTGAGTTGAGGGTGTTTTTATTTATTTTAAAAATAATTATTTTATTTCTTTGTTTTTTGGGCTGTGCTGGGTCTTCACTGCTGCATGGGCTGTGCCCTAGCTGCAGAGAGTGAGGTCTGCTCTCCAGTTGCGTTGTGTGACTTCTCTCTTGCTGTGGAGGACTGGCTCTAGGGCACACAGGCTTCAGTAACGGCATTTCCCAGGCTGTAGGACACAGGCTCAACAGTTGTGGTGAATGGGCTCAGCTGCTCCAAGGCCTGTAGAATAGTCCTAGATTAGGGCTGAACCGATGTCTCCTGCATTGGCAGGCAGATTCTGTACCACTGAGACACCAGAGAAACCCCCATTTATTTATTTATTTAAATATTTATTTTACGTATTTGGCTGCGCTGGGTCTTAGTTGTGGACTCCAACTCTTAGTTTTGGTTTGTGGGATCTATGTATAGTTCCCTGATCAGAGATCAAACAGGGACTCCTGTATCAGGTGTGCAGACCACCAGGGAAGTCCCTGGGAGTGTTTTTAAAGGGAACAAAGAAGCCGAGATTAGGCATCATCTTGGCACGTTTCTGTGACATTTCTTAATCATATTTTTGGGAACCATGAATTCTCTGGTTTACCACTTTCTGGTCAGATGGTTCATGTCTTGGGGCCTGTTAGTTCATCTTACCCTGGAGCAGCAACCTCAGTTTGTACACTAATGACGATATCTCCAACAGCAATTGTAGTGCATCAATTACATTATCAACAACAGCAATTTTAGTGCATCAATTACATTATCAACAACAGCAATTTTAGTCTTCTGACTCTGGCTGATTAGAGTTCAAGTGGCAAAATGTTGACTACAAAATTAGTGACAACCTGAAAGTAGAGAGTTATTTTATTTGGAGGGAATGTTAAGGACTTTGAGCCCAGCAGACATATATAAATTTGCAACAAAAGGGGCAGGCGGTCTGAACATCAAGGATTATTGGTAAGTAGTAAGGAAAACCAGGTATCAAGCAAAGATATTTTGTGTTCTTCTATGTACGGGAAGATGCAAGCCTCTGGGCTTATTGAATTCATTCCTTTCATGTGAGCCTCAGCTCTCTGGGGCCAAATCCTGTTTCTTTTTTTTTAATATATAATTTTAAATTTTGTTTATTTACTTTAGGCAGTGTTGGGTCTTTGTTGCTACACAGGCTTCTCTCTGGTTGAAGGGAGCAGGGGGCCGCTCTCCAGCTGCTGTGTGCACAGGCCTCTCACTGTGGTGGTTTCTCCCATTGCAGAGCACGGGCTCTAGGGCACTCTGGCCCCAGTAGTTGCAGCATGAAGGCTCAGTAGTTGTGCCTCCTGGGCTACAGAGCACAGGTCAGTAGTTATGGTGCATGGGCTTAGTTGTTCCACAGTACATGGGATCTTCCTGGATCAGAAACTGAACTCAAGCATTGTCGGGCAGATTCTTTAGTACTGAGCCACCAGTTCTGTTCAGCTCAGTTCAGTTGCTCAGTCGTGTCCAGCTCTTTGCGACCCCATGAGCCGCGGCACGCCAGGCCTCCCTGTCCATCACCAACTCCCGGAGTCCACCCAAACCCATGTCCATTGAGTCGGTGATGCCACCCAACCATCTCATCCTCTGTCGTCCCCTTCTC
>SJYQ01104555.1:7149-81064 GCA_006410935.1 Redunca redunca
GAACAAATAAGACAAAGTCATACAGCATAAGATATCAAAGGAAATATTAAAACAGAAATTATACTGTTTATAAAACTAAAAGGCAGAATAAGTGCCTTATCACAGTAAATGGAAATAAGATAAATTCTCTATTAAACATCTGACTGAAAAACAGGTAACACCAAGTATTACTCTGCCCATCCAGGCAGCTTAGTGTATGTGCTGCCGAAGCAAGCACCATCCATGCAGCTTAAAATTAAGATCTTTATTGAAAGAAACCCTTAATAATTATACCGAGAACAATTCACATTAGCCCCAACAAAAAAATAAACCTTTATTTTTGTAAGAGGAAATAGTATTACACTAGCAAACAGGTAAATCTTCAAGATACTCTATGTGAAGGTCCCAGAGCTGTAAGTACAGATCACTTACTTATAAAAAACAGCTCAGAAACTAAGCAGCTACATGAAGAAAACAGGTAATGTAACAATATCCTGCAGTTCACAGTATTACCAAAGTCCAAGCTCTTGAGAAAGCTGGAAAACTAGAAAATAGATGATAAAAACAAGTGAAAAAAATATACTCTTCATACAAAGAATGACAAGCAGTGTGGTTCAAAATGCTGTATGACATGGAAAGATTTGTTAATCCTCTAATCTTCACTCATTTCATTGTAAATATAATAGAAAACCATTTTTATTACCTTCTTAAAAAACTTCCAGCTCTTTAAAATGTTATATTCTGTAAGCTGACATACAAGACACACTTAGTAAACAATAAATGGTGGTCAGTACTTTCACCATCAACTCCCAATGCCATGCACAGGCGTGTGAAATGCTAAGGGTAAGACTTGAGCCATGCAAAAGAACAGCTGATTGCTGTCACTTGCACTTCTGACTTATTCAAATCCAAGTGGGCTGTCTGAAGAGGAGAACAGGAGCAAGTGCTGGCAATGCACTCTCCATTCCTCTCACTGAACAGATGCCACAGAGCAGGGGGACCCCAGGAACAGAAGCTGCTGTTTCTTCAGTCAGCCCATCTGCCTCCAATACTGTGAAACCTCAGCTCCCTAAGCATGATTCTGGGGTTAAATATACATATTTTTCCACATAGCGTGAAGTCAAAACACAAGTGAAAACCTCATCTGATACTCAGTTAAGAAATGATGGTTGCGATCAGTGCTTCAAGGAAAGTTATCTGAATTTGTTGGTCTTATTGAGGCTATCCATGTCCATATATTGTACATTTTTATTCATTTCTGGGAACTTTGAAGAGGAATATTTTACTAGATTTGTTCCATCTTGCAAGAGGATCTTAAAACCCTCTTCTTAGATGTCACTCCCCTTTATAAATATGAGGGGGGAACCCACAGGGAAAAAGATGAGAAATATTTTTAACGATCCCACAAAATCTAAGGTTTTCAACAGAACTAAATCCAATCCAGAAACATAAACCTTGAAGATGACTGGATCGGTGTGAACGAGAGAAAAGTTTACCTAGTTAATCGTATGGAGCACAGGTATTGCAGGCATCAAAATCAAACTTGATTCCTAACCAGAAGAATGGTTCAGAGTGGAGTCCTAGGAAATGCTAACAGCATCAATCCATGGACTGGAGATACCATTAAGACTCAGAAGACAGGAAAACATAAGAGGTAGAGGGGGTTATTTAATATGCAGACAAACGGCTCTTCGTATGTGTTTGTGTAGGAGGGGTGGAGTTGGTGTGAGTGTACACACATGAACCAGCTCATAAGAGAGGGTGCCGCTGAAGTGGGAGGGAGTAGGGAGACTCGAAAAAATAGCAGAAGCTGCTGCCGGAGGATGCAGCACCAAACATGTAAGGGTTCTGCTGCTGGGATGACAGTCTGGGCTACATGGTCTCCGGGTGCAGGAAAGGAGTCCGAAACACCTTTTTGGCTAGACTGTTCTGGCCTTTGTTAGGGGATCACTTGGGTAATTACTGCAGATATTTAGGATTCATCAATTTTATGACTATTAAATTAATGTGTGTTAAGTACACCCTTAGGATATCAGATGCTGAGCTGAACAGAGAGAATCCTAACAAAAGACTATTAGGGGATTGAAATAGAGGAGTTTACAACTCACAGGTCCTAGAAGAAAGACTGATAGGTCCCAAGGCAGGATGCAGGCAGGAAGTGGTACAGGACCTAAGGCACATGCCTTTATTAGGGTCCATAGGTGGAGTGCTTTGGGGTTCCTAGACTAAGGCCACATTGGCCAATTCAAACCAAAAAGAGCAGTTTTGGTAAGCTTCTCAGGAGGTCTTATCTAGGGGGCACACAAGGGGAAGATCCTGGGAGGTAGGGGAGAATGCTTATTACCAGGGCCATTGAGAGAGTCTTATCAGGAATTCACATTTCCTTGCAACCCTGCAAGCTGTAATCTGTGACACTGCTTGAGGCAGGGACAAGTGTCAGTCCAGGGCCCTTGCAGGTCACTTGGCCATGCAGAATGAAGGTCAAGGCAGGGATGTTATGGAATAGTGTAAACTCTCAACAGTGAGGAAAGGCTATAATCTGTCAAGAGTGGAAAAGCAGGAAACCAAACTAATGCAATCCTTCCCCAGTCATCTAATGTAAACATTTGCCTTGCCCTCAGTGACGCACATGATGTGTGTCAGACAGTCATGAGAAGGGGTGACAAGGTACCCTGGATGCCTGAGACGTTTCTTTACAGGAATCCATGATGACTATCAGCCTCAGACTGTACTGTTGAATAGAGGTTTAATCTCTCTCTGGAATATTCCTCTGCCTGACAGTTCCTGTTGCTCTACTGGGGCTAGGGTGGGAAGCAGGTGGTTATGAGGCCCCTTGAGTGATACCTGCTGTGAGGGTAAAGAACCTGGCACAGAGGCAGTGATGTCTGATAAGCATCCACTGCTCCCCCACCAGCAAAGGCTTCAGACTCAAAGCAAGAGGGAGTTACAAAATCAATGTGATGAAACTTATTGCATCTTCATGAAAAGGACTGAGGATGTGACTTTTTGTCATCTTACGTTTTTGCAAATACCCAGGTAGTGAACACTGCCGATAACCCTCATACTCTATTTAAAGGGCAGCAATTATGTCAAAACAAAAACATATTATCTATTCTCAACTAACGTTATCTATTTGTTATCCATCCCTGGCAAAAAGATACAGCAGAAAATATTCAAGAAGAGAATTGCAAAGCAGTTGACCCATCATGGACTATATAATTATTATATTTTCATTCTGACTCTGAGAAAGAAAAAGCTGAAAATGAGTGAAATATGCATCAGGGCCTCTAAGCAATGAAATTAAGCCACCTTATTAACTGTGCAATTTTTACACAGGTTTTGAGAAACATTCATTAGGACTTTTGTTTGAATTGAACTTTATCTCCTGCCTCATCTTAATTCCTAGAATATAAAGGAAGTCTACTTACACACCCTGGTTTTTACTGAAAGATGATAAATAAAATATTTGGAAATCCTGGAAATAGAAACATTTTTTTACTCTTATTTTACTTTACAAATTTTTAAAAGGACAATATTACTTATTTCATTACCTTGTTCCTTATAGCAATTGTCTTGCTGTTACTATTTGCAGTATTATTATCACTGCAGTCAAATCATTATGCTATGCTCTTATACAATGTATCATTAACACTCAAAAAACTTGGACAAGACAGGAGTTACCGTGGTCACTTCCTAGGTAAGGAAAAAGTTTCTGAGTACAATTAAGTTTCTGAAGCTCTCATTGCTAATAAGCCCCAAAACCTTTATTAAATTGCATACTGGAACAATTCCAGAGTCCATCCCATCAATCAAGTTTCTATACAAAAACTTGTCAAGGATGGATGGAAAATGCATAATTGATATTTTACTACTATACCAATCTAATAATACCAATGTAATGAGATATTTTCACTAAATATTAGCTGTTGCCCATAAAGTTTTATAAATATTAATCTCAAATTATTAAAGTCTCTAAATACTTAATATTAAATGTTCACACATTATTATTGCTTCTACATCTTTAGGAAATCATCCAAGGAAATGGTCATAAAATGAGAACGTTATTGGAACTTTTTTATCACCAGGTTTTTAATCACTTTGAAATGATATTTGGCATTCTCAACTAGGAGAATGGTGCTCTATACACAATTGGAGATTATGACTAAGAAGATTAGCAGTAAATTCACAGGAAAGGAAGAAGCCACCTAGAAATTGTTTGATCTCAGGAATTTTTTTACCTCCCTCTCATACCCTATAACATACAGGAAAAAAATAGAAGGAAAAATAAAGTATAAAACAGCTACCTGCACAATTAAATTAAAACCAAAAACTCCTACTCTGAATAAAAAGTATGAATTTTACTTCTTCATACTATATATATATATTTATAAAAATCTTCTAAACCACCAGACACACTCTATGCCTATAAACAAAGAGTCTGCAAGGAGAACAACAGATCAAATCAAGGCTATTTAATTGCTATATCACTGAACTGGTTGAATTCCAGTCAGCTAACAGGTTGACAATATCCTCACCATGGATGCTAACACTGCTCAAATAATCCTTTTGCTTGAATGTCTCAAGTAACATAATCCCATAAAGTTACTTATAAAACTCATACCAATTATAAAAACACTGAGCATATACTCTCTTCTAAAAATAAACAGTGTGAACCAGGTTCTCATCTCATATTGATTTTCGATCAATATTGTCATTTGTATACTTTTGAAACTGAAGGGGCCCTTTCCATAATGTCCACTTTTTACTATTTACAGTAGGATAACAGAAGAGCATCTGGACACAATTTCAAAGGATGTTTCTAACAGAGGTGAATCACTAGTAATTAAAAGTAATAGGAATCTGATAAGATTACTTCAGGCCTGGGTATTGACAAATAACTCACATTTGGGCACAAGATAATAAACGAGAGACAAGAGCTTGGAGAAAAGAAAAATGCAGGTCTACAAAATGTGCTTGACTAAATGCACCCTATCCAGGAACTCACAACTTAGTAGAAAAGAAGCAACAGCAGGTGAATTACCCAAGTAATGGGCAATCAGAAGCCCTCAAGGGGTAATGGAAGACACTCTGGATTAGGAACTAGATTTTTTAAGTCTTGGCTTTGACACGAACTATTTTTGTGAGCCTTCTTTAGGCTTCAATTTTATCATCCATAAAGGGATATTCAGGGAAAGGTAGACTGATATATTAGGTTTAGGGTTCCATGAAGTTAAAGTTTTGAAATTCCCAAATGTCAGATAGCAGAATAAGTTGTTTCCATGAGCTCTTTGCTTCAGCCCAAGTTTCAAGTGCCTGGGTGCAAAATATGGCGAATATCACAGAACCACTTCTCGTTACAGTTGGCTGAATTTGTTCAGACCTTTATTTCTCAACAGAGAGGCCAAGAGAGGGCTCCTGTTACTTTTACACATTCCTTCACATTTATGGACTAGTTTCCTCAACATAAAGATGGAAGGGCTATACGTGTTACGTCAGTACAGCTACCACGAAACCTTGTGCCTGTGCAGTTGTTCAGCTGTCCTGGACTGGATGCAGCTGGAACATGCCATATACTTGTCTAAATTAGATGTGGAATGAATGTTCATGAAATAAAAATATATTACATAAGGACCAGAAAGAAAACCATCAGGTGGAATCACTGTGCATTTAGCTATAATCCTAATGGGAGCTATATTTCACTGATGACTATTAACTCTTTTTTTCTAATTTATGAATTACCATGTCTTGAAAGGAGAGATTAAATTATAACTTTTTATATGTGCATTTCTGCCCCCAAATGCTTTTAAGATTAATCAAACACCTAGAGAGAAAATTTAGGGTTGCTATGAATAGGAACATTTAGAATATTTCAAAAGTAAATGGATAGAATTTAATTTTATAAATTCTTTGAAACATACAATTTTCTTTTATTTTTTAAAATTTTTTATTTTACTTTACAATACTGTATTGGTTTTGCCATACATTGACATGAATCCACCATGGGTGTACATGAGTTCCCAATCCTGAACCCCCCACCCACCTCTCTCCCCATATCATCTCTCTGGGTCATCCCAGTACACCAGTCCCAAGCATGCTGTATCCTGTATCGAACCTAGACTGGCGATTCATTTCTTACATGATAGTATACATGTTTCAATGCCATTCTCCCAAACCATCCCACCCTCTCCCTCTCCCTCTCCCACAGAGTCCAAAAGTCTGTTCTATACATCTGTGTCTCTTTTGCTGTCTTGCATACAGGGTTATCATTTCAAAGACTAAACCAGGAAGAAATAGAAAATCTGAACAGACCAATTACTAGTAGTGAAATTGAAGCAGCAATCAAGAAATTTCCAAGGAAAATAAGTCCAGGACCAGACGACTTCACAGGCGAATTCTACCAAACATTTAAAGACTTCATACATATCTTCCTCAAACTGTTCCAAAAATTCAAGAGGAAGGATCACTACCAAATGTGTTCTATAAAGCCAACATTGCCCTAATACCAAAACCAAAGACACTACAAAGAAAGAAAATTATAGGCCAATATCCCTAATAAAGAAGATGCAAAATACTCATCTAAATACTAGCAAACTAAATTCAACAAAATGATCATACATCATGATCAAGTGAGACTTATCCAGGGATGCAAGGACTTTTCAATATCTGAAAATCAATTGATGTAATACACCACAATAGCAAACTGAAGAACACAAGTCATGTGATCATCTCAAAAGATGCAGAAACAATATTTTATAAAAAACCAACATCAGCTTATGATAAAGCTGATAAAACTTCATCAGTTTTATAATAAAACTCTCAATGAAGTGGCTATAGAGGGGACATAGCTCAACACAATAAAGGTCATAGATGACAAAGCCACAGCTAACATAGTATTCAAAGCTGAAAGCTTTTCCTCTAAGTTCAGGAACAAGATAAGGATTATCCATTCTTATTGATTTTATTCAACATAGTATTGGAAGACTAGCCACAACAATCACACAAGAACAATAAATAAAAGGCATCCAAACTGGAAAGGAAAAGGTAAAACAGTCACAATTTGCAGATGACATGATACTATACAGAGAAAATCTTTAAAATGTCACCAAAAATCCATTACAGTTAATAAATGAACTCAGTAAAGTTACAGGATACAAAAATAACATACAGAAATTCACTTTGTTTCTATACTAGTGTATAGAAACTAGTGTATAACAAATTACCAGAAAGATAAAGTAAGAAAACAATCCCATTTACAATTGCATCAAAAAGAATTAAATTCCTTATTAATTTTATTAATTAATAAGTTTAATCAAGGAGATGAGAAACCTGTACTCTAAAAACTATTAAGACATTGATGAAACAAACAGAAGATGAAACAAACAAATGGAAAAATATACCATGGTCGTGGACTGGAAGAATTAATATTGTTAAAATGTTCATACAACCCAAAGCATCTACAGATTTAATGCAGTTTCTATCAAAATACCAGTAGTATTTTTCACACAGCTATAACAAATAATCCTAAAATTTATATGGAACCACAGATGACCTCAAAGAGCAAAACAGTCTTGAGAAAGAACAAAGCTGAGGTACCATGCTTTCTGATTTCAAACTGTAGTACAAAACTATAGTAATCAAAACAGTATGGTACTTTGAAAACAAATACATAGATCAATGGAACAGAATAGAGAGCCTAGGGGGAAGAAACCATGTTTTATGGCCAATTAATCTATAACAAAAGAGGCAGTAATATAAAGTGGAGGACAGAAGATCTTTTTAATAAATGGTGTTAAGAAAATTGGACAGACACATGCCCAAAAGTGGACCACATTCTCACACCACATACAAAAATAAACTCTGAATGGATAGAGACTTAAATGTAAGACCTGAAACTATAAAAGTCCTTGAAGAAAACATACACACTAAATTCTCTGACATGAATCTTGGCAATATATTACTGGATCTATCTCTTCAGGCAAAGGAAACAAAAGCAAAAATAAATAAATGGAACTACATCAACCTTAAAAGTTTTTGGAGGAGGCAATGGCACCCCACTCCAGTACTCTTGCCTGGAAAATCCCATGGATGGAGGAGCCTGGTGGGCTGCAGTCCATGGGGTCGCTAAGAGTCAGACACAACTGAGTGACTTCACTTTCACTTTTCACTTTCATGCATTGGAGAAGGAAATGGCAACCCATTCCAGTATTCTTGCCTAGAGAATCCCAGGGATGGGGGAGCCTGGTGGGCTGCCATCTATGGGGTCACACAGAGTTGAACATGACTGGAGTGACTTAGCAGCAGTAGCAGTAAAAATTTTTTCACAATAAGGGAAACCATCAATAAAACGAAAAGGCAACTTACTGAATGGGAAAAGATATTTCCAAATGTAATACCCAATAAGGAGTTAATATCCAAGGATACAAAGAATTCATACAACTCAATATAAAAAATTAAAATCAATGATATTTAAAAATGTACAGAAGAGACTTTCCTGGGGGTCCAGTGGTTAAGAATCCTCCTGCCAACACAGGGGGACCAGTGTTTGATCCCTGATCCAAGAAGATCTCACATGCTGCAGAGAAACTAAACCCTCATGCCACAATTACTGAGCCTGTGCTCTAAAGCCTGCAAGCCACAACTACTGAGCCCATGTGCCGTAACTGCTGCGGCCAGCTTGCCTAGAGCCTACGCTCCACAACAAGAGAAGCCACTGCAATGAGAAGCCAGCACCCTGCACCAAGGAGTAACCAAAGAAGAGCAAGCCACGGACAGCAGCGAACACCCTACACAGCTGTAAACAAACTTTTTTAATTTTTTAAAAAGAGAAGTCACCTTTCTTTAAAAACAATGTACAGAGGACATGAATAGACATTTTTCAAAAGAAGACATACAGATGGCCAACAGACAAATGAAAAGATGATCAATATCACTGACTATCAGGGAAATGCAAATCAAAATCACAATGAGGTATCAGCTCACACTTTTAAGAATGGCTATTATCAAAAAGCCAGCAAATAACAAGCATTCACAAGATTGTAGAGAAAAAAGAATGCTTGTATACTGTCAGTGGCAATGTAAACTGGTACAGCCATTTGAAAAATGGTATAGAATTTCCTCAAAAAATTAAAAATAGAACTACAATATGATTCAGCAATTCCCCTCCTAGGTATCTATCCAAAGAAAATGAAAACATTAATTCAAAGAGATATATGCACCTCTGAGTTCACTGGACCATTATTTACAATAGTCAATACATGGGAAAAACCTAAGTGTCCATGGATAAATGGAAAAAGAAGATGTGGCATGACAGAATGTTACTCAGCCATTAAAAAAAAGACTAAAATCTTGCCCTTTGCTACAGCATGGATAGATCTAGATAGTTTTAGGCTAAGTGAAATATCATACAGAGAAAGACAAAGGCTTTATGATTTCACTTATATGTGAAATCTGAAAGACAACAAATGCACAAACAAAACAAAGCGAAAACAGACTCAAAGATACAGAGAACAAATGGGCAGTGGCCAGAGGGGAGAGGAGAGAGGTGTTGGGTGAAAAAGGTGAAGGGAATTAAGAGGTACAAACTTGTAGTCACACAATGAATAAGTCATGGGGATGTAAAGTACAGCATAGGAAACCAAGCAACAATACTGCAATATATTTGTATGATAACAGATGGTTACTAGACTTATCGTGATGATCATTTCCTATAAGGAGAAGGCAATGGCACCCCACTCCAGTACTCTTCCCTGGAGGATCCCATGGATGGAGGAGCCTGGTAGGCTACAGTCCATGCAGTCACTAAGAATTGGACACAACTGAGAGACTTCACTTTCACTTTTCACTTTCATGCATTGGAGAAGGAAATGGCAACCCACTCCAGTGTTCTTGCCTGGAGAATCCCAGTGACAGATGAGCCCAGTGGGCTGCCATCTATGGTGTCACACAGAGTCGGACATGACTGCAGCAACTTAGCAGCAGCAGCAGCAGCAGCAGCATTTTATATGAACCAATATGATGTATCCTGACTCTACTTCAATTAAGAAAACAACAAAACTTATGGCTGATTCATGTTTATGTTTGGTAGAAACCAACACAATGCTGTAAAGCAATTATCCTCCAATTAAAAATAATTTTTTTTAAAAAAGAGAAAAAACTAAATAAAAATTAAATACATAAATAATTCTGTTTATTCACATCCAAGTTGAAAGGGAACTAAATCACAGACGTTTTACCCTTCAATATTATTGAAAATAAAAAGTATGAAAAAAAGTTTCCACGTTTCAAATAATAAAAAAATTTTTCTACTGTGACTAGAAACATTTCACAATGTATTTTAAATAACCAACCATACCTCCATATGCATTTGGGAGTGTGTATATTGTGCAGCTGAGTGTGAATGCATGTGAGTTTGTGGACTAAGGTGGGTGTATGAGCGCATGAGAAAGAAAGAGAGAATAAGATGATCTTGCATGTTACCATGATTGTGTGTGCATTTTCTAATGTGTTTTTATTCAACGTGGAAATCACTCAAAGGTCACATATCCTTTTATAATCGGCAGCACACAAAAGTCTTTAGCTTCATAAAAATTGTCCCTTATGAATATGAATAATGAATTATGCCTGAGCACACAGTAAGAATTTATTCTTGGTGATTTATGGAAGTAATTTAAACAAAGCATGAAAATATTTGGGTATTTGACCATATACAGATAGATGGTAATTCTTTAAAAGCTTTGATATGAACCTAGAAATACAAAGGGTAAATAAACACTAATCTTAAAAAGGAAAAAAAAGATCCTAAAAATTAGATAATATAACTTTACTTTTAGGTAAACAATTATTAACTGTGTGATTTTTATTTTATACAGACATATAATTCACAAATAAATCATATAAGTGTAGGCAGAAGTCAAAGTAATACAAGAGGCAAATGATTTGCATCATTTTGCAAAGATTAAATGCTTTTAGAAATGACAAAATTATTATAGTGAGTAGTAGGGTGGCAATGATGCAGCTCTAATTTTTCAATGGTTATCGAGAAATTAGGCAGTTAGATGTTAATGGTCACACTAAACCCATAATGAGGAGGCGAACGATCACATTAACACACACCATATGTTTACAACAGTTTTGCTACGGTTACTCTGCCATCTCTAAAGGGAGAGGAAAAGTTCAATTTAAATTGAGAGGAGAAATAAAGAGTACATTCAATGCTGAGGCCAGAAATACAAGCGAGTCTATCTTCTTTCCACCAGGAATCTCAGTATCTATCTCCTTTGGTTCTTTTTTGTTAATGAGCCATAAGTTCTCTTTACTTCTTTAGTTTATCTGCTCTTTATCTCTTTCTACATATTATGATCAACTCTCTTCTCTCACCATTGCTATTCATCTCTCCTTGTCCTCACCACCTATTTCATATCTGCCTTTTCCTCTTTGTGGCTTAGCCTAACCAATTTAAATACCTGGGCCCAACTATTCATCTCCTGCACACCGGAATGCATGGACTCATTCACATTACTACTCACAAATCACACCAACCCTTCCTATTCACCCACACTCATGTGTTTAAATTCAAGAACAGTATCTTCATGAAGCTGGTTTTTTCCCACTGAATTACCACCCCACAAGGGGCTTCCCCTGGTGGCTCAGATGGTAAAGAACCTGCCTGCAATGTGGGAGACTCGGGTTCAATCCCTTGGTCGAGAAGATCCCTCGGAAAAGGGAATGGCTACCCATTCCAGTATTCTTGCCTGGAGAATTCCATGGACAGAGAAGCTGGGCAGGCTACAGTCCATGGGGTCTCAAAGAGTTGGACACGACTGAGCAAGTAACACTTTCACTGTCACCCTCCCCAATATGAACTTCTAGAAGTCAACACAATCTACACACATGTTGGAGGACAAAACTTATAAGCATCTCTGAGTTTTTTAAGCCATTAATAGTTTGGAAAAGTGCTGAGCTATATCCCTATAAAGCATGACATAGAAATAATAACAATAGTTATTATTAATGAGTACCCTTTCTATTGATAATAGTTGCTTTTGGCTGAATCCCCATCATGTGACACACACAGATTTATGCTATGGCTCAGGAGTCTCCAACCCCGCAGGCCACAAACCAGCACCAGTCCACAGCCTTTAGGAACTGGGTTGCACAGCAGGAGGTAATCGCTGGACCAGCCAGAGAAGCTTCATCTGTATTTATAGCTACTCCTCATCACTCACATGACTGCCAGAATTCACCTCCTGTCAAATCAGCAGCGGCATAATAGATATAACGTGCTTGATCATCCTGAAAGCATCCACCTACCACAGACTTGTCCATGGAAAAATTGTGTTCTCTGAAGTCGGTCCCTGGTGCCAAAAAGGTTGGGGACCACTGCTGTAGTTAACAGAGCAATCCTGGGAGTCTGCAGTATCACTTTACAGATTAGGAAATCAAGCAAATGAATCATCTGTAAAACTGCAACTCCCTCTCAGGAATGCCTGATATTGACACCTTATGAGCAACCTAGATAGCATATTCAAAAGCAGAGACATCACTTTGCCAACAAAGGTCCGTCTAGTCAAGGCTATGGTTTTTCCTGTGGTCATGTGTGCATGTGAGAGTTGGACTATGAAGAAGGCTGAGTGCTGAAGAACTGATGCTCTTGAACTGTGGTCTTGGAGAAGACTCTTGAGAGTCTCTTGGACTGCAAGGAGATCCAACCAGTCCATTCTGAAGATCAGCCCTGGGATTTCTTTGGAAGGAATGATGCTGAAGCTGAAACTCCAGTACTTTGGCCACCTCATGCGAAGAGTTGACTCATTGGAAAAGACTCTGATGCTGGGAGGGATTGAAGGCAGGAGAAGAAGGGGACGACAGAGGATGAGATGGCTGGATGGCATCACCGACTCGACGGATGCGAGTCTGAGTGAACTCCGGGAGTTGGTGATGGACAGGGAGGCCTGGCGTGCTGCGATTCATGGGATCGCAAAGAGTCGAACACAACTGAGCGACTGAACTGAACTGAACTCTGTAATGCCATTTTAAAAAGTCTACATTCTGGCCACACTTGATTTTAAGCCTCCTCTATTTTTGATTGGGGCTTCTCAAATGGTGCTTAGTGGTTAAAAAAAAAACCTGCCTGCCAATGCAGGAGACACAAGAGATGCAGGTTCAATCCCTGGGTCTGAACATTCCCAGGAGTCAGTTTAGTTCAGTTGCTCAGTCATATATAACTCTTTGCGACCCCATGAACTGCAGCACGCCAGGCTTCCCTACCCATCACCAACTCACAAAGCTTGCTTAAACTCATGTCCATCGAGTAAGTGATGTCATCCAACCACCTCATTCCCTATCATTCCCTTCTCCTCCTGCCTTCAATCTTTCCCAGCTGATGAGTCAGTTCTTCACATCAGATGGCCAAAGTACTGGAGTTTCAGCTTCAGCATCAGTCCATCCAATGGATATTCAGGACTAATTTCCTTTAGGATGGACTAGTTGGATCTCCTTGCAGTCCAAGGGACTCTCAAGAGTCTTCTCCAACACTACATTTCAAAAGCATCAATTCTTTCGCGCTCAGCTTTCTTTATAGTCCAACTCTCACATCTGTACATGACTACTGGAAAAACCATAGCTTTGACTAGATGGACCTTTGTCAGCAAAATAATGTCTCTGCTTTTTAATATGCTGTCTAGGTGGGTCATAGCTTTTCTTCCAAGGAGCAAGCGGCTTTTAATTTCAAGGCTGCAATCACCATCTGCAATGATTTTGGAGCCAAGAAAATAAAGTCTGCCACTATTTCAGTTGTTTCTCCATCTATCTGCCATGAAGTGATGGGATCAGATGCAATGATCTTGGTTTTCTGAATGCTGAGTTTTAAGCCAGCTTTTTACTCTCTTCTTTCACTTTCATCCAGAGTCTCTTTAATTCTTTTTCACTTTCTGCCATAAGGGTGGTGTCATCTGCATATTTGAGGTTATTGATATTTCTCCCAGCAATCTTGATCCCAGCTTGTGGTGCAACCAATATGGCATATCACATGATGTACTCTGCATATAAGTTAAATAAGCAAAGTGACAATATACAGCCTTGATGTACTCCTTTCCCAGTTTGGAACCAGTCTGTTGCTCCATGTCCGGTTCTAACTGTTGCTTCCTGACCTGCATACAGATTTCTCAAGAGGCAGGTCAGGTGGTCTGGTATTCCCAACTCTTTCAGAATTTCCACAGTTTGTTGTGATCCACACAGTCAAAGGCTTTGGCATAGTCAATAAAGCAGAAGTGGATGTTTTTCTGGAACTCTCTTGCTTTTTCAATGATCCAGCAGGATCTCTGGTTCCTCTGCCTTTTCTAAATCCAGCTTGAACATCTAGAAGCTCTCAATTCATATACTGTTGAAGCCTGGCTTGGAGAATTTTGAGCATTACTTTGCTAGCACATGAGATGAGTGCAATTGTGCGGTAGTTTGAACATTCTTTGATATTGCTTTTCTTAGGGATTGGAATGAAAACTGACCTTTTCCAGTCCTGTGGCCACTGTTAAGTTTTCCAAATTTGCTGGCATATTGAGTGCAGTGCTTCCACAGCATCGTCTTTTAGGATTTGAAGTAACTCAGCTGGAATTTCATCACCTCCACTAGCTTGGTTCATAGTGATGCTTCCTAAGGCCCACTTGACCTCACACTCCAGGATGTCTGGCTCTAGGTGAGTGATCACACCATCGTGGTTATCTGGGTCATGAAGAACTTTTTCGTATAGTTCTTCTGTGTATTCTTGCCACCTCTTCTTAATATCTTCTGCTTCTGTTAGGTCCATACCACTTTTGTCCTTTATTGTGCCCTTCTTTGCATGAAATGTTCCCTTGGTATCTTTAATTTTCTTGAAGAGATATCTAGTCTTTCCCATTCTATTGTTTTCCTCCATTTCTTTGCATTGATTACTGAGGAAGTCTTTCTTGTCTTTCCTTGCTATTCTTTGGAAGTCTGCATTCAGATGGGTATATCTTTCCTTTTCTCCCTTGCCTTTTGCTTCTCTTCTTTCCTCAGCTATTTGTAAGGCCTCTTCAGATAACCATTTTGCCTTTTTGCATTTCTTCTTCTAGGGGATGGTTTTTATTACTGCCTCCTGTACAATGTCATGAACCTCTGTCCATAGTTCATCAGGCACTCTTATCTATCAGATCTAACCCCTGGAATTTGTCACTTCCACTGTATAATCGTAAGGGATCTGATTTAGGTTATACCTGAATGACCTAGTGGTTTTCCCTGCTTTCTTCAATTTAAGTCTGAATTTGGCAATAAGGAGTTCATGATCTGAGCCACAGTCAGCTCCCGGTCTTGTTTTTGCTGACTGTATAGAGCTTCTCCATCTTTGGCTGCAAAGAATATTATCAATCTGATTTCAGTATTGACCATCTGGTGATGTCCATGTGTAGAATTGTCTCTTGTACTGTTGGAAGAGAGTGTTTGCTATGAGCAGTGCATTCTCTTGGCAAAACCCATTCATGAAGTCTTTGCCCCCTTGGCCTACTTATATCCCAAAGGTTCCACTTCCAAATACCATCACTTTTGGGATTAGGTTTCAACACACAATTTGGGTGTGGGGATAGGGGACACAGACAGTCTGCAGCACTGATTCAGAGCTCACTCAGTGCAAACAGACTCTTCATAAATGGGACTTGGGAGTAGAGATCTTTGTCAAAGACAATTAGAGCCAACTATTTAATAGCATGGATGCCTGAGGTAGTGGGTAACATTCAGACAAACAATAGGTTAATCATTAAGCTTAAAAGGAAAAGTTGGGGAATGAAATGTCCAAAGGGGGTCACAGGTTGAAAAGTTCCAACACATTCCTGGAAACCCAGAAGGCCATACACATATACAGGGTTCACACAGGCTCTGGAAAGACTTGAGAACATCGTAAGTTTTCACTTCTGGTTAACCTGATTCCACACAAGCAAGCAGTGAATACTAGGTAGCGTTAAAATAAAATGATTACTGAGTGTTGATGTTGTACCTTAAGACACTCCCTGATAAACAAAACAGAGAATTCATTGCCAGTAGAACTGGCAATTCTTGTCCTACAAGAAATACTAAATGGAGTTTCTCAGACTGAAATGAATGAATATAATTCAAATCACTATGAAAAAATCAAGAGCAGAGGTAAAGGTATTATCAGTGATTTTTTTTTAACTGATTTACAATATTGTGTTGGTTTCTGCCACACAACGTGAATCAGTCATAAGTATACATATGTCCCCTCACTCCCAAACCTCCCTCCCAACCCCCATCCTACCCCTCTATCATCACAGAGCACCAGTGATGCCTTAAATCTACTCAAGAGTTTCAGTCACCTGCCATTCGACACCTCACAGTTGACATAAGGATATTTATAATATTTAAAAAGGAAATTCATATGTATTTTCCCTTTTATTATTTATTAAGGTATAGTTGATATATGTTTCGAGTGTACAACAAAGTGATTCACAATTTTTATAGGTTATACTCCATTTACAGTTATTATAAAATATTGATTATATTCCCTGTGCTATACAATATATCCTTGTAGCTTATTTATTTTATACATAGTAGCTTGTGCCTCTTAATTTCCTGCCCCTATCTTGCCCCTCTCTCCTTCCTTCTCCCCACTGGTAAAACCACTAGTTTGTTCCATCTGTGAGTCTGTTTCTGCACTGTTACATTCACTAGTTTGCTTTATATTT
The DNA here is from genome assembly GCA_006410935.1 of Redunca redunca. NCBI lineage: Eukaryota > Metazoa > Chordata > Mammalia > Artiodactyla > Bovidae > Redunca > Redunca redunca. The sequence goes on from SJYQ01104555.1 coordinate 23,832, forward strand.
TAGATTCCACTTACAAGTGATATCATACAGTATTTGCGTTTTCTGACTGACCTATTTCACGTAGCATAATACCATCCAAGTCCATCCATGTTGCTGGAAATGGAAAAATTTCATTATTTTTGTGGCTGAGTAGTATTCCATTTTATACACACACACCCCAATATCTATTCATTTATCTGCTGATGGAGACTTAGATTATTTCCACATCCCTGGCTCTTGCAAGAAAATATGCTATGAAAATTGGGGTGCATGTATCTCTTGAATTAATAGCTTTGTTTTCTTTGGGTATATATCCAGGACTGAAGTTTCTGGATCATATGGTAGTTCTGATTTTAGTTTTTTGAGAAATCTCCATATTGTTTTCTATAGGGGCTATACCAATTTATATCCCCACCAACAGTGTACTGGGGTTTCCTTCACATCCTTTCCACACATCCTTTCCTCCACATCCTTGTCAACATTTGCTTTTTGTGGCCTTTTTGATGATAGCCATCCTAACAGGTATGAGGTGATACTGTGATTTTGACTTGCATTTCTCTGATGATTAGCAATGCTGAGCATCTTTTCATATGCCTGTTGGCAATCTGTATTCTTCTTTGGAAAAATGTCTCTTCTGATCTTCTGCTCACTTTTAACTGAGTTTTTGGATCCAACCAGTCCATCCTAAAGGAGATCAGTCCTGGGTGTTCATTGGAAGGACTGATGCTGAAGCCGAAACTCCAATACTTTGGCCACCTGATGCGAAGAATTGACTCCTTGGAAAAGACCCTGATGCTGGGAAAGATTGACAGCAGGAAGAGAAGGGGATGACAGAGGATGAGATGGTTGGATGGTATCACCAACACAATGGATGTGGGTTTGGGTGGACTCCGGGAATTGGTGATGGACAGGGAGGCCTGGCACGCTGCAGTTCATGGGGTCGCAAAGAGTTGGACATGACTGAGCAACTGAACTGAACTTGATGTTGAATTGTATGAGCTTGTTATATATTTTAGACATTAACCCCTTTCTGGGCATACATTTGAAAATATTGTCTCCCACTGAATAGGTGGTCTTTTCCTCTTGATGGTTTCCTTTGCTGTGAAAAAGCTTTAAAGTTTAATTAAAGTCTCATTTCTTTATTTTTGCTTTTGTACCCTTTGCCTTATGAGATAGATCCAAAAAAATGTTACAATTTAGGCAGCAGAGGGTTCTGCCTGTTATGTTCTAGGATTTTTATGGCTTCTTGTCTTACGTTTAAGTCTTTAATCTATTTTGAGTTTGTTTTGTGTATGGTGCTAGAAAATATTCTAGCTCCATCCTTTTACATGTAGGTCTCCAATTTTCCCAGAACCACTAATTGAAGACTGTCTTTTCATCACTGACCATACGTGTACGGTTTATTTCAACTCTCTATCCTGTTCCATTGATCTATATGTCTGTTTTTGTGGCAATACCATTCTGTTTTGATTAATGTAGCCTTGAAGTATAGTCTGAAGCCATGGAACATGACTCCCCCAGCTCTGTTCTTTTTTCTCAAGATTGTTTTAGCTATTCTTGGTCGTTTATGTTTCCATACTATTAAAATTTTTAAATTATTTTTTCTATTTCTGCGAAAAATGCCATTGGGATTTTGATAGGGACTGCACTGAATCTGTAAATTACCTTGGATAATACAGTCATTTTAACAATATTAATTCTTCCATCCATGAACAAAGAATATCTTTATATCTATTTGTGTCATCTTCAATTTCTTTTATACAATGTCTTATAGTTTTCTGAGTACAGGTCTTTTACCAGCATGCTGCTGCTGCTGCTAAGTCATTTCAGTTGTGTCCGACTCTGTGCGATCCCAAAGGCGGCAGCCCACCAGGCTCCTCTGTCCCTGGGATTCATTGGCAGGTTTATTTCTAGGTATCTTATTCTTTTTGATGCAATGGTAAATGGAATTATTTCCTTAATTTCTCTTTCTCATAACAGTTCATTTCTACTGTATAGAAATACAACAGATTTCTGCATATTGATTCTGTATCCTGAACTTTATCAAATTCATCAGTGAGCTCTAATAGTAGTTTTTTGGTGATGTCATTATGATTTTATAAATGCATATTTTTCTTACTTTTGAAGAACTAAATACAATACCTTTACAACATTTGGCATGCACACAAGTGGTAGATTTTTTCATGAAAATTAAAAACACATTTATAAAAATTTTAGTAAATTGTATTGCAGAGTGAGTTAGCAAAATCATACATATATATATATGTATTTATATTTAAACTGATGAGTATATATACTTATATTATCAAATAAAATAAATTGAGGTGATTTTAAATAGTTGATTTTCTTTCCAATTTCCATCTGATGGCAATCAATGAATTTCCATTTTATAAAAATATGCTCAAGTAATGAAACATCTGGTATGTTAGAATATTTCTCTAGGCAATAATATTCAGGGGACATAGTCTGTGGAACTATCTCATTTGTCAATTTAGAGATAAGCTGAAGTGTGTTCTATATTATTTAGTGATAGAAGTTTTACATAATGGTTTATCTGTATTTTGTACCCCTTTTACAAAGCTTGTACTTTTCAAATTATTAGCTTCAAGATTATGTTNTAATTTTTGTAAACAAAGTATTACAATCTTAATACAATACTAAGATATTAATATCTATTAACATTAGTCAAACTGTAGAGAGTAGTGGAAGTAAATCACACTTTAGTTAGAAAGCGTTGATGCTACATTTTCTTTCCTTGTTTTGAACACAAGCCAAAGTACTTTATCAAAGCTTGCTATGAGTGTGCATATAAGGCTCTATGTGGGCAAGCCAACAGAAAGGTGGTTTGTGTTGCATGCCTATTTAAGCCAAAGTACTGGTTCCAGCACTAGAGGCCTAGATAGCCATAGTGAGTGGGAAAATGTAGGGGAAAATGGAAAAAAATACTTTCAAATATACCAAAACTGCACATTCTTATTGAAGTATTATTGATATATAATATCATATATATTACCAGATGTACAATACAGTGATTCACAATTTTTAAAGGTTATATTAAATAAAATATTGGTTATATTCTTCATGCTGCACAATATATCTTATAGCTTATTTTATACATAATAGTCTGTACGTCTTAATTCTCCACCCAATATTGCCGCTTCTTTGCTTCCTTCTCCCCACGGGTTTGCTATAAGTCTACTTCTCACTTATTGTATTTACTAGTTTATTACATTTTTTTAAATTCTACATATAAGTTATATCATACAGTATTTGTCTTTGTTTGACTTATTTCACTTAGCATAATGCCCTCCAAGTTCATCCATGTTGCTGCAAATAGCAAAATTTCATTCTTTTTTTATGGCTGAGTAGTATTCCATTATGTATATATACCACATCTTCCTTACCTGCTCATTTGTTGATGAACACTTAGGTTGCTTCCATATCTTGGCAATTGTAAATAATGTTGTTATGAATGTTGGGTTGCATGTATCTTTTCAAATTAATGTTTTTGTACTTTTTGGACATATATGGGCAAAAGTGGAATTGCTGGGTCATATGGTAGTTTTAGTTTTTTGAGAAACCTCCATACTGTTTTCCACAGTGGCTATACCAATTTACATTCCCACCAACAGTGTACAAGGGTTCCCTTTTGTCTTTAACTGGACTATGAGATCCAGAATTTTTTCTTTCAGCAAGCAGTTTTTTTGTTGCTGTTCCGATTCATCTAATTTTCTTGAAAGTTTAATTCATTTTTTCTGTGTTAATGCCTCATGTTAGGTCTCCACTGGTTTCCCCTCAAAATTAATCACCTCTTTGAACTAGTGAGTGTGCTCCTCCTGAGTCATATTAGTCATCTGCAATCTAATATAACCACATCTTAGAAGCACTTGAAAAGATTTTAAGACATAATGGTATCCAGGCTACAGCCCCCGCTATTCTGATTTCATGGTCTGTACAGCATTCAGGACTAAGTCTTTTGGGAAGTTACCCAAAGACAGAAAGACTCTCTGGAACCATTAGGACACAGATGGCCCCTCTAGGCAGGGGGAAATACTGTCCTTCAGCCCCCAAGCCAGGTGCTCCAGAGCTTTGTGTAGATTTGAACAATGAGGAGGCCCATGCCAAGGACCAGAGGCCACAGGGAGCAGACATCGGCAGCTCTTTCTGAGATCTGCCCATCCGGTGGCCATCACTGCAGATAACTGAGTCTCCTGCCCCTGCCCTCTTTCAGGGACAACTCAGCAAGTCTTAGCATCAGAAACACAACCTTGAGTCACCATTTGCATGCACTGGGTGGACCCTGCACGGGGGCTGTGAGGAAATGGGAGTCAGACGTGCATGACAGGCCAGCACCTTCCAGATTCCTCTCTGAGCTTGGCAGTGCACTCTGCTTGCTGAAGCACAATGCCTTTCCAGACACCATATCTCTGTTAGTAAATGAGGTCTAGGGCATTCCTGCCCTACACTCCTTAAATCCTGGAAAATATTCCAATTCCAAAGCTATACAGTGACTGCTTTAAGAAGTCACTGCCTATCTAAAATTATGCTTAGAAATCAACACTGATACTTTTTGTTTATACTCTCCCTACTTATTACAAATTATATTTTTTCCATGTACAGGTTGGTGATCTCCACTCTCTATCAGGCTTCAGAAAGCAGAAAACATGTCTTAAGCCATTGCTGAATTCCCAATGTCCTGCACAATGTCTGGCACATGATAAGTGGTCAATAAATACTTGATGAAAAAAATATGGTACTTTTCATCAAGTACCTGCTCACAGGAACACCGAAGCATTACATCACAGAATATATGCAAAACACTTAGTTCCCTGCAAAAATTAAGTAATAATAAAAAACCATAGTCCTTGTTTCACTTGAATCAAATTCTTGTTTTTTTCAAAGAGACCTAAGTATTCCACAGTATTTTCTCTTTGTCATCTTGTCTTCTCTCACTGATATTAGTAATAATGAAAAGTTAATAACAACTATATATTAATCATTTCATTATTTGACAGTAGTTTCCTATACTCTCTTCACAGCTCCTTCTCAATACATACTGTGTAAGTGCAATATTGTTATTTAAGAAGAGAAAAACGCTTTGCATTTCCATGTCAATTATTTGTACAACAGTTCCTAAATTCCCCAGACATTAAGAATGACTGTGTCGGATTAAACTATAGGGTTCACATGCCACACATGAACTGTTCTACAGTGATCAAACAGAATGTCAAGAGCACCAAGGTTGAGTGTAATTAAGTAATTCATAAAGCTCTTATTCTAAAAGCTAATGAACTACACTGAAGCTCTCTTACAGTCACATCCTCCTTTGCTAAGCAACATGGGATTTGAAAAAATTAAAACAAATTTCATACTAGTTTTCTGTCTGTTAACATCTTGGTAGAAATCTTAATGAGAACAAAATAACCAACTCAATTTATTTATTTTTCAAATAGCCCTCTGGCACTCTGTGATAATTACGTTGATGACAGAGGATGAGATGGCTGGATGGCATCACTGACTCGATGGATGTGAGTCTGAGTGAACTCCAGGAGCTGGTGATGGACAGGGAGGCCTGGCATGCTGTGATTCACGGGATTGCAAAGAGTTGGACACAACTGAGCGACTGAACTGAACTAATGGTATTTAAATTTTATTTAGTCATTAGACTTCTTTTAGAGTTTTAGCTCCAGAATCCAAAGTGCTTTATGAAGAATTGATAAGCCCAATTATCCAGAAAGTTAGGAGTAAAAGAACTCATTTAATTGTACATAACTGCATGCTGATGTTTCTGCCTATATTTATGGAGGGAAGAGGTCAGTATTCCACTAAATTTAATGTCAGCAGAAGCAGCAGCAGCAGCAGCATGAAACAATAATATCATTGTTTATTGAGGCCTTACAATATGCCAGACACCACTGTAGATGTTTAATCTCAGAATAATCCTATGTAAAAGTTTCTCAGTCGTGTCTAACTCTTTGGGACCCCATATATGGACTATACAGTTCATGGAGTTTTTCAGGCCAGAATACTAGAGTGGGTAGCTGTTCTCTTCCCCAGGGGATCTTCCCAACCCAGGGATCGAACCCGTCTCCTGCATCACAGGCTGACTTTTTACCAGCTAAGCCACTAGGGAAGCCCAAGAATACTAGAGTAGCCTATCCCTTCTCCAGGGGATCTTTCTGACCCAGGAATTGAACTGAGGTGTCCTGCACTGCAGGCAGATTCTTTACCAGCTGAGCTACCAGAGAATTCCAAAATGAAAGCGAAACTCGCTCGGTTGTGTCCAACTCTTTGCAACTGTATACTCCATGGAATTCTCCAGGCCAGAATACTTGAGTGGGCAGCCATTCCCTTCTCCACCGAATCTTTCCAACCCAGGGATCAAACCCAGGTCTCCCTCACTGCAGGCAGATTCTTTACCAGCTTCCCTACCAGGGAAGCCCAGCTGTTTAATCTCAGAATAATCCAATGAGGCAACTTTATTAAGTGCCTTTTACAGATGAGGAAACTGAAGCTCAGAGAATTTTAGTAACTTGTCTAACATTGCCCTGCTGCTGTGTTCCAAAGCCACTGTTTACTTAGTTTTTTATTATTTTATTTACTTTTAGTTGTGCTGGCTCTTTCATTGCTGCTCGCAGGCTTTCTCTAGTTGCGGAGAGCAGGGCTACTCTTTGTTGTGGTGCGTGGGCTTCTCGTTGTGATGGCTTCTCCTGCTGTGGGGCACAGGCTCTAGGCATGTGGGCTTCAGTAATTGCAGCTTGCTGGCTCTCGGGCACGTGAGCTTCAGTAGTTGCAGCCCACAGACTCGGTAGTTGTGGTACATGGGCTGAGCTGCTTTTCAGCATGTAAAATTTTCCTGGACAAGGGATCAAACTCACCTCCTATGCAATGGCAAGCAGACTCTTATCCACTATGCACACTCAGCTGCTCAGTTCCGTTCCGTTCAGTCACTCAGTCATGTCTGACTCTTTGCGACCCCATGGACTAGCTGCTCAGGTGTTACCAACTCTTTGCCACCCCATGGACTGTAGTCCACCAGGCTCTTCTGTCCATGGTATTATCCAGGCAAGAATACTAGAGTAGGTTGCCATTTCCTCCTCCAGGGGATCTTCCCAACCAAGGGATTGAACCTGTGTCTCCCCTGCATTGGCAGACGTATTCTTTACCACTGAGCCACCTGGGAAGCCTAACCACTGTATCACCAGGGAAGTCCCAAAACCACTGTTTAAACTGAGGTCTGACTCCAACATTTCTTTCTTATACTAGCACATGCTATTTTAACACAGGTCCATGTATATGAGACTTACTTGATGCCCCTAAAGCTATGGCACCCTGGAAAACTCACAATGTATAATTTCTTCCTATCAAATGTTCTTAGGCAGGGCTGCCCAAGCTGGTATGAAGAGATGCTTCCTACTGCAATAACAGGGAGGAAAGTCAGAAAGAGGCAGCTAATGGAAGGAAATGGTATGAAAAGTAAGAAATGCTTCCAAAGACAAACATTTTTTTCACAAGTTCACAGTGACTTCAACTAGCCAAACTTCAAAGGTTAATCACAGATGTAATGAAAAACTCAGTATACCAGTTTGTGGTAAGTGCTTCTAAAGCATTCTAAACAAATTGTATTTTTAAGTCAACCAAAGGGTCTTCATTGTGGGACTGATTCAATCAGTAATCTGCTCAAGAAAATCTCTTTATATAGTTGGTACAACAACCACTTGTTTGAAAGCTTCTTTCCAAAGGAGCACAAAGTTTAAGTCATCCCAACTTAGAAATAGTGCACTGGGAGAAGGGTGGAGATGACCTACCAATTCTATTTTGGGGGATCATCTGGGAGCTCCTAGGAATGTTGACTGGAAAACCAAGGTCTTTATGACTCACACTGTTTATACAGTTGGTTTTGCTGGGTGAAGGCTGCCCTTCTTTAACCAGGCCAGTCAGTTGTTTTAACGTGGACTTAACTCCCACCTGTATAAGACGCACGTTGTCAGCCTGTAGAATGATCCATATGCCCTTCCCAGGCAACGTTTCCCACACCAAGAAGTAACAGCAACTCCAATTCTTCTCTGCCTTCTATAACTGTTAATTAGTTTTGCCTGTTCTTGTATTTCATGCAAATGAAATCATACATTATGACTAGATTTACAACTGGATTCTTTTTTCATTACATCTGTATAGATTTATCAATATTGTCCCATGAAGCAAAAGTTTATTTTTCTTTCTGGGTTATATTCTTTTTTATGAATATACCACAGTGTCACCATTCTCCTGTGGATGAGCATTTAGCTGCTTTATAAAATAGGGATTTTTTTTAATGTTATGTATTTATTTTGGGCTGCACTGGGTCTTTGTTGATGCACACAGGCTTTCTCTAGTTGCCGAGCGTGAGGGGCCACTCTTCACTGCAGTGCGCATGCTTTTCATCGTGGTGGCTTCTCTTGCTGTGGAGCGCTGGCTCTGGATGTGCACTTCAGTGGCTATGGCTCATGGGGTCTAGAGCACAGGCTCAGTAACTGTGGAACACAGGCTTAACTGCCCCATGGCATGTGGGATCTTCCTGAACTAGGGATCAAAGCCATGTCTCCTGCATTAGCAGAAATCGTAACCGTTGGAAGTCCCAAACTGGGATATTTTGAATAACATTGCTGTGGATAATCTTGTACTTGTCTTTTGGTGGATTCAGTTCTCTGTGGTATAAAACTATGAAGGGGTATACAGGTCCATGGGGTAGATATAAGTTTAGCCTTAATAGACACTTCCAAATAGTGATACCAATTTACATTCCCTGAGATTTGTTTTACAGATCAGTATATCATATGCCTTGAAAGTTCCATGCCACTTGAAAAGAATGTATATTCTAGTTATGGAACATTGTGTTTTATTAAACATCAGTTAGATCAAGGAGGTTGTAGTGCTGTTCATGTCATCCATTCTATTGATTTTTTGGCCTAATTGTTGTATTAATTATTGAGATGACATGTGAATATCTCCAACTATGATTGTGTGATTATCTATTTTTCCTTTAATTTTGTCTGCTTTTGCTTCGTGTACTTTGAAGTTCTATTATTAGGCACATATATATTAACTGTTATGTCTTTGTGATGAGCTGGCATTTTTTTCATGATATAATGTCCCTCTTGAACTATATTCCTGTTTTGAGGTCTATCTTGTCTAATATTAGTATAGTCATCGCATCTTCCTCATGTTTATTGTCTGCATGGCACATCTTCTCCCATCTTTTTGCTGTCACTCTTTATTGGCTTTTATAATCAAAGTTTGTTTCTGTAGATAGGATTTAATTAGATCTTACTTCTCTTTTTCCTTCTACCTGACAATCTCTGTCATTTAACTGGCACATTCATTCCATTTACATTGCATATAATTTTAGGTATAGCTTGATTTTTGGCTTACCATTTTTCCAGTGGAAAAATGGTAGATTTCTAATTGTCGCCTCTGTTTTTCTTTTCTCTATATCTTCTTCTCTGCCTCATTTTGAGTTAATGAAAAAACCCTTAATATTTCATTTAAGTTCCTCTATTGGCTTTTTGGCTATATATCTTTGCATCTTTTTCATGTTATCTTAGAGGTAACATTATGACAAAATGATCACAATCAACTTAGTGTTAATAATGTACCATTTTATATGAAATGCATCAAGCCTACTACCTTCAATCCCCCTCTCTGGGTATTGTTGTGATACATATTCTATCTTCATATGTTACATAAACTGCACAAGTAGAATATGCTATAAACTGTACAATTTAGAGGAGAAGGCAATGGCAACCCTCTCCGGTACTCTTGCCTGGAAAACCCCATGGACGGAGAAGCCTGGTAGGCTGCAGTCCATGGGGTCACTAAGAGTCAGACACGACTGAGCAACTTCACTTTCCCTTTTCACTTTCATGCACTGGAGAAGGAAATGGCAACCCACTCCAGTGTTCCTGCCTGGAGAATCCCAGGGACAGGGGAGCCTGGTGGGCTGCTGTCTATGGGGTCGCACAGAGTCGGACATGACTGAAGCAACTTAGCAGCAGCAGCAGCACAATTTAGAGCTATCCTTTTTGCTTTAAATGGTCAAATCTTAAAGACTGTCACTGTCTCTCTGTCGTGGACCAGTACAGTAGCCTCTCAGCTAACTTCCTGATTCCATTCTTTCCCTCTTTTTTCATGTCATTTTTTTATACAACAGCCAGCAATATTTGCTTTCAAGTGTAAAATGGACAACGCCTCATCCTGAGTGTAATTTGCCTCAAGGACTTCCGAGGATGAAATGCAGACTCATGAAGTGGTCTTGTATTAATCTGCCAGGGCTTCTATAATAAAATACCAGAGACTGGATGGCTTAAACAAAAGAAATTTATTTTTTTCACAATTCTGGAGGCTAGAAGCCCATGATCAAAGCCCTGGTAAATTCGGTTTCCAATGAGATCTCTCTTCCTGACTTGTAGAAAGCCTCATTCTTGCTATGTTTTCATCTGGTCTCTCCTCTATGAGCACAGGGAGAAAGAGAACTCGAGAGTCTCTTTTTCTTATAAGGACATTAGTCCTATCATATAAGACCCCACTTCTATGAGCTCATTTAACCTTAATTACTTCCTTATGGACCATGTCTCCGAACACAGTCTCATTGGGGGTGAGGGCATCCATATATGAACGGGAACAGAGGAACAATTCAGTCCATACAGGCCCGAAATGCTCTCCCTGGGCCTAAGGAGGAAAAGATCTGACTGACTTGTACACATCCCAAAACAACACAGAGACACAAACACAACAGCTTAACCCTATTAGGGCATCTGTGTCACTGCAGGATGGACCTCACAAGGCCTATCTGTGTATGCATAACTTTTATAAACTCGGACCCTGCCTCTCAGAGCAATTCCAATTCTGAAAAAAAGTAAATCATATTTTAAACAAGTGGAATTGCAATACAACTTAAACATAGGTCAACTATATACTCAAATACTGATATTGTAGAAGGTTCAATTAATTGCAGAGAAAAAGCAAAGAAGTTGGTACCAAACTTGACCTAATTGCTGGCTACATCATTTTTCATGACAAATGACTGGCTGTTATAAGAAGCTTGAGCAATTTCAATTGACTCTTACCCAGAAACAAGAAGAAAAATAAAATAGTTCACTAAAATAAAATGAAAATTACTTTTTAATACCTCAACAAAAAGGTTATGTCTGCTATCTCCCAGGCCTGTGTGAAAATTGATGGTCATCTTCTATGATAACCCAGCCCAAGCAGGAGCCGCAGCAGAGCCGGGCCCTGGAGGTGGAGACCGTCCCCACGAACCCGAGTGCCAGCGCCTCCTGGGGCTCCTCCACCCACCAGTCCAGCTGTAGCTCCAGCGCCAGTTCAGGGGCCTGGACGCCCCTGACCAGGTCCCAGACCAACTACTGCAGGCTGAAGGGCACCATGAACAACATGTATGTGAACATGCCCACGAATTTCTCTGGGCTTAACTGCCAGCTGGCTACCCAGACTGTGCCTCATCAGGAGCAGTACCTGTATCCCCCCATCGAGGGGAATACCATGCAACCAGACTCGGTGCCATGATCCCTGTGCCTCCATTCCTGGACAGGCTGCAGATGGGCTACAGGCAGATCCAGGCTGCCTTCCCTCTCACTAACTGCGAACACAAGATGTACCCAGCAGTGACTGTGTGATGCAGAGTATGGCTGGGGGCCTGGACTAGATGGAGACGAGTGGAAACTGTTTGCTTGGGAAGGATTCTAGCCTGGAAGTCTGCACCTCTCGGTGGTGTTTATGGCACAGTTGGGTTGGATGGCTTCATTTGCCCCCAAACTGTACGAAAACATCTTTCTCCAAAAGATCTCTAGACATGTTTTGGGCTTCTCTGGTAGCTCAGCTGGTAAAGAATCTGCCTGCAATGCACAAGATCCCGATTCAATTCCTGGGTTGGGAAGATCCCCTGGAGAAGCGATAGGCTACCCACTACTCCAGTTTTCTTAGATTTCCCTGGTGGCTCAGACCTCCCACACTCCCCCTGCACTGTGGGAGACCTGGGCTTGATCCCTGGGTTGGGAAGATCCCCTGGAGGAGGGAATGGCAACCACTCCAGTATTCCTACCTGGAGATCGCATGGACAGAGGAGCCTGGCGGGTTACAGTCCATGGGGTTGCAAAGAGTCGGACATGACTGAGCAAGTAAGCACACAGCACTGTGATAGTATATAACAAGGATGTAAGAGGTAATCCTCTTGTATGGATGTACCCTTTATTCATTATTTTAACTGACCTATGGTTGCCTGAGTTGTCAATAATAGATGTTTTCAAAGTGAAAGAGCAAATACAGTTTTGTCTTGTTCCACATGGCAGCTTGTTCCAAGTGCTGAAACTCATGGACCCAACAAAGACTCTGGTCTTGATCTCTTTCATTCACTCTATAACATTTGTGTCAGTTTCCTATCACCACTCTAACAACTAACACAAACACAGTGGTTTATGGTTGTTCAGGTTGAACATCTGATACGGGTCTCATTTAGCTACAATTAGGGTATTAGAAGGACTCTGTTCCTTTCTGGAAGCTCTAGTGGAAGATCGTTTCCCATGGCCATTCCCATGGCCTTTCCTGTATTTGCAGAACCAAGATCTCTGTTTCCTTCCTGGCAATCAGCTGAGGGCCATTCCCAGCCACACAGGACGTCCACAGTCCTTGGCTCATTGCCCACGTCCTCCATCTTTAAAGGCAGCAATGGCGAGTCCTCTTCATACTCTGAATCTTTCCCTCTTCTTCCATTGTTTCTTTCTGTGACCAAGACAGATTAGACTGAGTCCACCTGAAAAATCCAGGATAAATTCCCCATCTGAAGGTGCATACCCATAATTATATCTTCAAACTTCCTTTTGCCATAGAAGGTAACATGTTCACTGGTCTCAGGGATTAAGGCATGGATATCTTTAAGGGGGCCATTATACTACCTTCCACACCATCTCAAGACCACCTCTAGGTCCACATATTGGGCAATCTCATTGTTGCAATATTTTCAGGATCTCTGCTCTCCTTCCCCATTATCATGCAAAGAATGTCACTGCCAAATGCACAAGGGTTATCATTTTCACTTGAACTGGATTTTTAGCCTCTTAGACTTGGTGGACACCTGAATGTTGGGATTTAGACTCTGTTCCTCAGTAAAGACCAGCCTTGTCATCACTCCAGCTGCAGGGGCACTGCAAAGGGTCCAATTCTATATTTATATTCTCCAGTATTCATGCCCATTACCTGCGGCATGAACAGAACACAGCCCTTCTGTGAACCATTAATGCTATCATAAAATGAAAAAGGTGAGAGAATATAGAAATAACTCTTGGTGTTGATTACTTTCAGGAAAGGTGCTTCAAAATGACTTCAACTGAAGACCAAAAAAATATATGAATGACTAATGAACATTTAGGGAAAAAAAACAAGGAGAAGGAAAGATTCCTCTTTAAAGTTAAATAGATTTAAATTAAACAATTTGTTAATTGATCTACCACCTGAATCACTATTAAAATCATATACAAATATTTGCCTTTTGTATTTAAAAAATAAAGCTGATAGATATTCTTTCTTATGTCTGAACCCTTTCTACATACAAATAAAAATATGATAATTCACTTAAAGAAAATAGGGTCTGATTATGTATTCATTTACTTTAGCACAATCTGCATAAGAACAAGTGCATGTAAAAGGGGCAAATGTCTTGTCTCCATGGTTGTAATCCCATTTTCTTAGTGTTGATGGCTTTGCCAGCATCTGCTCCATACAACGCTGTTTAGAACACAACTTGCAAACCTGGAAGGTGTATTTAAAATAAGATATCCCAATGGCTGTCTAAGGCTGCTTACCTATCATCAAGATTACCTCTCCTCCTTTCCTTCATTTTTCTTCTTTGCACTTATCATTTAACATACTATATAATAAGCTCATTTATTTGTGTATAAATGAAATGGCTTTATTGACATACAACACTAGCTGTGAGGCACCCCACCGTTTGGCGCAGCATCAGCAGTGTGGGTTGCACAGTCCAGAATGTTATATAAATAACAGTAATGACATCATAGAGCCAAGGCAAGGGATATGACATTTATTATGAATGAATATTCTTAGAAGGCTTTATCTGAATCCTTCTCTTTCTGTTTAGCCTTAGGGGAGGAAAATGTTTGATTTTGTTTTATTGTCCACATATCTTTTGTTGTTCAGTTCAACTCTTTTCCCCTCAGGTGAACTAAACACAGCAACAGCAAAGACCTGGGTAAATGACAGGACAATTCTGAGTACCTAACAGCCATGAGAAAAGTGATTCAGCATGTGTTCTGCTGAAACCAAACTCGCAGACTAACATCTCTGCCTGGCTGGCTTCAGGGGGAGCATCTAGTCACCTCTGAAAAAGAAGGCAGGTTTTGTTCAGAGTGCTCTGCATTAGGATGAGTGCAGGAAATCAAGTAACTGCCTCCGAATCCAGCTCCGATATCATAGTAGAGCACAGGAGCTATCAATTTCTTTCCTGGGTGAGTTGACAGCTCTGAGGCCTGGAGTAAGTCCCTAAATTCTCAGTCCCCACTACTCATCTGTATAATGAACATTCTCCAGGAGAATTATAGGCTTCCTTCCAGCTAGAAAGACCTTCTATAATTTTAGTCATTCACTGGAATAACCATCCTCCAATGATATAAAACATGCTTGGAATTCAGAGGCTCAAAAGGATCATAACACAATTCAGAAATAGGTTTTTTTCCTTGAGGTCCAGTCTACACCCACTTCCAAGACCAAAAAGAATGGCTGATAAGGAGCCCTATTTCAGCCTACCATTCCTTCTGTAGAAAACAGGGCAACCTGCAAGCAGCACTGGCAATGCCCCTTTTCCCAGGCGGCCTGGGGGATTAATATTCAACCTGCTTCAACCATCATGTTTGAACTCCAACCATGTGGCATGATGTGCTGGATGGCACAACCACAGTAAGAAGTAAGACAACAGCTGTAATATTAAGATTAACCTGATCAGGATAATTTTAAAATACTTTCTAAAGACTACTTCCAATACAATATGCTAATGGTTATAGTTAATAAGTGCTGGCACAGATAATATAAAGGTCAAATGAAATCTATTTTGACACAACTCCTGTTTGCCCAAGGAAATAGTATCTATGTACTAAACCCATGCAGTGAGAGAAGATAAAATTAACTGCCTCTAAAAAGCTGACATTGAAACAGGACTGATGTTTTTGTGCTAAATAAAGACATCCATTTGTCCACTCGTCATACATATGGTAAAATCATGATGGACTGTAAAAGGAAATAAAATTAAAGGGAAATAAAAGTTAATGACTTTGGAAGACTGATGCAAATGCTCCCTTGGGAATAAACAGGCGAGGAGCAAGTTAGAGAGTACTGTGAGATGAAAGTCAGTTTCTAGTCCATTCTACAGAATCAATACAGTGTCCTGGACTTACAATAAGACTCATAAGTCATAGATTGACTTGGTCATGTATCAACTTCCACTCAGCACAGCTCTCAATGCCTCTCATCGACAAGCGTTGCTGAGCAAAACTCTGTGATCAGAATCTGCCCTCACTTGGGCTGGCAGGGAAACCAAGTGGACAGTCAACAGCAAAAAGGGATCATCACTTTAGGGAGCTCATACAACAATTCCAGAATTTATTTCCAAAGTCAAAACTGAAATTGCTGTCAGAGGCTTCCTCTGAAATTCCATTTCATAGATGAGGTTTGTATCGATGAAAATTAACGTTCTGCACAAATCAGAAAGGTCCAAAGAATCATTAATGTGCAACTCTATTTTTGATGTGCTCTCTCAAGGGGAAATATTTGAAGAAACAGAGTAAGAAACAAAGGGAACGATAAACACTAGGAAATACCATTCCACTCATTCCTCCCGTGTTGACTGAGCTAGGCACTCTTGCAGGTGATAACAGTGAACAAAAATAGCAAAAAAAAAAAAAAAAGAAAAGAAAAACCCTGCCCTCCTAGACCTTACATTCTACCAAGAGGAGACAGAAAATAACAAAGAAGTGTGTCATGTACGGTATATAAGAAGGTGATGTACAAAATGGAGAAAACAAAGCAGAGAAGGAGGTATTTGGGGGCGGGGGCAGTGGGGCGACATCAGACAAGCTGCTGTTGCAATCAGCTAGAAAAGTGTGCTTTAATTAAACACAGTTTTCCAACACCATCATTCCAAAAGGGCTTGTTGTCCAGGCAAAGGGAAGACAACCACCTGGCTTCACCCAATTCCTGTTTGTGTTTTGACCTATTTGAGCCAGTAATCAAAAACTACAGAAAGCAGGATGCTTGGGCAACATTCCCCAAGCCCTTGCCTCAATCTAGGAATTTATCTGATGGGCCAGAAAGATAAAACCCTGACTATAATAACAGCCAACATCTATGGAACTTTTTCTATGATCATCAGTCATATTCTAAGAGTTCACACTTGCTGATTAATTTAATCCTCATGTCACATCAATAAGGTATGCTTATCATCCCAATTTTTTTTATTAAAAGGCAGTGAGGTTCACATTTTGGCTCCAAAGACTGCACTCTTTACTACCACTGTACAGTGGCATGTGGCTGCATCTAATACTCTGCTTCTTCTTGGACAGCAAACAGGCAACATGAAATTAATGTGCTCAAAATAAAACTCTGGATCCTTAATACATCTTCCCTTCCCTCCTCTTGCACCTCTGGCCACCTGTTTCTCACCTAGGTTTCCTGAACTGTCTTTATAAATAGCACATCCTTTACAAAGCTGCTCAGGCCCAACACATAAGCCTTGATTTATCTGTTTCTCTCACACGCTTCATCTGAGCTGTCTGAAAATCCTGCAAACTATTTTTCAAAACCAGTGACCTCCAATCACTGCCAGGCCACTGTCAGGTAGCACCTACAGGACCAGGACAGCCTTCCTGGTCTCTCTGCTTTCCTCTCGCTGCCAAGACTCAGTTCTCACTCCCTGAAGTAGCAGTGATTTCTGAAATGTAAATCACATCATACCGCTGAACCTGCTCAAGTAAGTCAGATGGCTTCTATATCAGTCAGGGTTCTCCAGAGAAATAGAACCAATGAGGCGGAGGGGTGTGTCTGTGTGTGTGTGTATCTGTGTGTGTCTGTGTCTGTGTGTGTGTCTCTGTGTCTCTGCGTGCGTGCGTGTGTGTGTGTGTGTAGACTAGCAGGCTTGAACCTCCAGCCAGAATTTCCATGTTTCAGTCTGGAAGAAGAACCCCTTCCTCTTCAGGGAATCTCAAGCTTTCTTCTTAAGGCCTTCAACTGACAGAATGAAGCCTACCACATTATGGAGAGCCATCTGCTTTGCTCAAAGTCTACTGGTTTAAATGTTAAACGCATCTAAAGAATACCTTCACAGCAACATCTAGACTAGTGTTTAACCAAACAATTCAGCACCATAGACTAGCAAAGTTGACACAGAAGATTAACCAAAACCCACGGCCTACAGTTTTCCTTTTATCCTTCCTCTTTCACCTTCTCCATTTTTTGGATCAGCTGGCTTTCCTTTATTCTGGGCACCTGATATGTTCCTTCATATCTGAGAAAAAAGTGCTTCCTTTTGCGGTCATTGCTATTCCTTGCACATGGACTGCTATTCCCCTAGAATCCCACCTGGTTCCCTCCTTCACTGGACTGAGGTCTCTGCCCCAGCACCTTCTCCTTGCAGAGGCCTTCACTGGCCTGCCTGTCTCAAACAGACCAAGACCCATCTCTCCCTCTGCCTTCATAATACTTGCCAGTGCCTGGAAGTATAACAAGTTACACACTTGTTTACTCTCTGCCTCTGCCCCTCTAGAGTGCTTTATTTAAACATGTAAAGTTCTCCTTTTACTCTTCATATGGTCAAATAGTTTCTGCCGTATTGTAGGTATTCAGTGGAATGAAGCTGAATGAATGAAGAACATCATGAAAGTACATTTTTTTAATCCATTTGTAGAAAGGGACCAAATACCAGAAAACATTAATATCATGTTTTAAACTTTAATGAAGTAAATGAAACCATAAATGATATTACTTTGTTGCCATTATTTATACTCCATACAACACTCCTTTTTGTTATGGCTGGTTTTTGTTTTTATCTAAGGTTGCCAATTTTTTTGTAAGTAGGTTTTTTTTTAATTTGAGGTCACAACATTCAATGTTGTTTTAGGTGGATCAATTCACCTAATCAAAAGAGCCTACACTGAAAAATCACACCTTTAAAAATCATACAACTCAAAGTTATATAGCAGCTCTCTAGAACTTTCATCTCATATAAAACTCTAGAGTATATAGTTAACAATATAGTGTTGTGCACTTCAAAACTTGTCAGCAGGGTAGATCTCTCACCAAGTGTTCTTTCCACAAAGAATAATAAAGCAAGGGAATACAGGAGTGCTTTCAGAGCTAATGGATATGTTTATTACCTTGTTTATGGTGATGGTTATCAAGGTGTATGCATAAGTCCAAACTCATCAAAATGTATACATTTAAACATATGCAACTCTCTGTATATTAAGTGTATCTCAATAAAGTCTTAAAAAAATCAGTAAACCCCGTTCCTCCACAGACCCATGACCTCCATGCCAGCTGAACTGCAGCTCTGCCCACGTATCCCCACCTCTCTCTTCATCTGAGCACTGTGAATTATTACAGCCCATTATATGTCTTAAAAACAGCATTCAAGCCAGAATTGGTATTTACAAAGAAGGAGGGGAAAATCAGTGGAGCCAGTGTTAAAAATATATCTATATAGTGATTGATAGCTAATGTTTTTTGTTTTCAAGGAAATTACTCTTCATCTCATTATGTGAGTGATCCAGGAGAATTTTGAATTCTCTTAACTCCAAGTCTACAAATTAGATAACCCAGAAAAACTTGGTGCTATCACATTCTGCACTCAATCAAAGGAACATCTTCAAGAATTCAGAGGGAAACTTATTCAAATTTACTGTTTGACTCCTTGGCATTTGGCAGAGAAGGCTCTTACTGGGAATTTTATAAGCCCAAATGTCTTTTCTCTCACAATAAACAGAGATCCAGAGACTTCAGTGTCTGTTTATGGTCACAAGGATGACCCTTTTGCAGAGTCAAAATTCAAACTCAGGTGTTCCCAGTAACCCAGCCCCCTGGGGACAGAAGCCCCAGGACCCTAGGGACTCAGTCCAAGTTCCACAGATAGATGCTGGCGCCTAGTCTAATCTGCAATCTCTAACTTTCAAGAACATCTTCAGAAGGGGTTCTACTACCAGCTTACACTGCAGGAATTTCCAACATCCCAGGGAAGCCTTTAGGTTCTACGTCTGTGAGTTGACAGAGGAATAAAAGAGTGAAGTCTTTTAAAGAGCCCAGCAGTTTCCCTTGTCCCTGCCACAAAGGCTACAGCCACAGGACAAAGCCTTCTCCCCACAGGGCTAGGGCTTGGAGGCCCAGTGTCTACTTAGACAAACCACTTGCTGCTCAAGGAAAAGTGATGATTTCCAGCATGTCACTCTTCCAAACTCCCTCAAACAGTTTTTGGATGCATGCTGTTATCTTTCTTCCAGGAATGAAAAAAATACATAAATAAATGAAGTGGGCATTTTATTCATAAAATGAGTGTTTAGTTTATAAAAGAAATGATAGTTCTAGGAAGAATCGTCCAGAAATCATGTGAATTATGCAAATTTCACACACCAACCACCCTGAGCCTTATTTTCCTTAATTGTAAAATGACAAGATTGGGATTCTATAAAATCTGGTCTAGCTCTAAGAGTCTGTGAGCTAAAATCAATTAAAACCCTTTTGTTTTTCCTCTCAAATTTCAGTTCAGTTTATGCATTATTTCTCAATTAAATATAATAACATTCTATTGAAAATAAGCTCTTGCCCCACCTTTAAAAAACACATCTTGTCTTTCATTTTCTGTCTCCTCTTTGTACATCCCAGCAGTCACCATTCAAGGGCTGCTCTATTTTGTGCTGTTTTATTTCCTTCAGCTTTCCTCTTTCTTTGAACAGCAGGTGCCAGAATAACAAGGCAGTGTGAAATTTACGGAAACAATGTGTTTATACACTTGGCTACCTTATCTCAAATGTAACACTCCTGGACTCTAAATCAGATGTATTGCCATATGTTACAAGGTACAAAGAATACTGTACAGGCTAGTACCCATCGTTTTTTGCACAAAGGTATGGGGTCCCAAAATTACTTTCTTGAAATACAAAAATTTCTATAAATCCTTTTGCTGTATCTTTATGGCAACCAAAATATTCTTAAACTGAAATTATTCCCTGTTTACATTACAGAGTATTTAATAAAGTCCCAAATAAAAGCTGGTCACAGCAATAAGAATCCTTTAATTGAAGCATATTAAAACACTTGAATCACACTGTAATTTCTAGTAGAGGCAGACTATAAAATTCAATTCTTTCTTGAATAAATAAGACATTCTAAGAGTACCACATTTCCTTGAGAAATTTACTTTCTGATTGTTTCTGGGAGAGCCCTCTCTCAGCTAAGTGTTTTTTTAATTAAAGTTGAACAGAGAAGGTTTTCCTTTTAAACCACATATCTGACCACATAGATATCTTGTATTTGATTCTGCTGAAAGATACGGTTGCATTTCTCTTGGATTTGAGATATTAGCTATTGCTTGCTACCCACCCAGGATCAGGATTAGGAAAGCTGATAAGGTAAATGTGTTTTCCTGTTTTCTTACATCTGACATTTCCACTTCTCTCTTCCTTATGAAACCATTACCCTACCCCAAATGGGGTTCAGTTTGTATGCTCCAGTGACGGCAGAAGAGAAAGTCATTCCCTTCAACCAATGCTCTTACTGTGTAGATGGATTTATTTTGAATCTAATTCCTGCATCATAGGCTTCTTATTTGCAATGGTAAAGTAACGAATCAAGTTCTCTATTAGAATTCAGCCTTGAGTGACAAGCACAAAGGCTGTATAATACATCAAAATCAGTACATAGACCATTATGTATTTCACACTATGTCCCTGGTGAACACCAGAGACAGAGTTGGAAAAGACACATTTCTTGTCCTCCATGAGCTTGTTATACATTTAGGATCCCAGGAAGCCCTATTGCAAAATATTCCTTCAAATGTCCTGACCATGGGGTCTGAGATTCCCATGGACAGCACTCTGAGGATACCAGTACACAATCTCATTAACACCTGATAAGACCCTTGCAGAGCAATTCCCAGGAGGATCAACCTATAGACAATCTCAGTGTCCTCTAACCCAGTTACCCCAACTCTGCTGATGATTAAAACCACCAAAGAGATTTTTATTAATTCAGGAAGCTGGGTGTGGAGACCGGAAATCTGCATTTTCCAACCAGATCTGACTGGTTCTCTTGCCTTCTCTTCCTTCCCTCCCTCTTCTCTTCCTCTCCTTCCTCTACCTCCACTTACTTCTCCACCTCATCTTCCTCTTTCTTCTTCAGATAAATAAATAACAGAAACAAAATTTGGTAAAAGTAGTATTCTCCTAAAATATCTTACAAGTGAAGACTTTGAATATGAAAGCCAGAACAGTCCTGCACTTACACACTTTAATAAATTCATACATATATATCTTAGTTACTGGGAATATTCAGGCTAAACACGTAAAAGGCTCAAGGAAACCTGATAATTTTATTTTATAGAAATGCTAAGCAAAGCCTCAACTGTTTTCATGTGAATGCCTTATCACAAGCAGACATGGCGGTGTTGGCATGCTCAGGTAGTCCTAGACACAAGTAATTTGAGCTATCTATAAAGCTTGTTACATTTACCTTCTAACAAATAGTTATGGCCCTTTAAACATCTTCTCTGTTATTTCAGACACATTTCATATTTATTTATTTATGAGAGGTCTAAAGGGAATTTTCAAGGGTTTTTTTTTAAATTTCCATATAATTCTTTCAGCAATTACTTGGTTTTTAATAACATTTCTTAAGCCATACCTTATACATGTTTATGACCTTTAACCCAGATTTTAAGGTTTTAAGACTTGAATATATATTGAATGAAGGCATCTGGGATTTGGTTTTATTTGCTTTGCCTCTCCAGAAAGCAATACATGCAGGTAATTATTTTAGGAAATGTTCTACTGTCATTTATTTTATTGCTTACTTACTTTGGCTTTGTCATATTGCTCCCATATCTTCAAGTCTAACTGCTAATGATCTTTCCCCCAAATATCTTAGGATTAATTTAAAACAAAGTTGATATCTCATTCACTTCCATTTGATGTGCTTTCTTTTGCAGAGCAAATATTTATTCCATTGATAAGTATTATTCAACCTAAATCAAACTGCCATTACAAACTAGGTATGCAAGCCTACTATCTTAAGATTATTCTGAATTATTTGTTTTTCTCTTTTGTTAAAGAATGTTTTTCATCTCTCCAAAACTTGTAAAACCATGTTGTCTTAAACACTTTGTAATTTTTCTGTAGTCATTAACACTTTGTAGGAATCTTATCATGAAAAGATAAGATCTGGAAATATTCTTAACCAATTATTTTTTATTAAAAGGTAATTAAATCAAATTATATTGCCCTTTGCCCTTCAACTTCTTTCAAATACTTCTTTCTCATCCTATTACAAAAGTAATGTAATGCAAGTATAAGGAAGTGCAAACTATTTTGTCCAATTATTGTGAGATCAGTACCACTAGGAAAGACATAGCATCAGGTCCATATTCATTTTCATTAAGTGAGATGCTCCATTGAAGTATAATAAATACATATAAATGTCAACAAATGAAAAGTGTACTGGGACACTGACCAAAAAATAAATATAAAAGAAGAAAGAAAATATAAAAATAAAAACAAAAGGTGTACTGGTTGATGAATTTCCAACACAATCTCAAATGCTGTGTCCCCCAGTACACTATCCCATCCTCAATAAACTCTAGCAACACCCTGACCTTTGGTCATACCTTTCCTCTCACTTTACATTAACCCAGTGAAGACACGCCATATCCTTGGGAGAGCCACGTACAGAGACTGAAAACGTGAAGGAGTGTTTGTTGAATTAGGTACCATGGCCATGTTGCCCAAGCATGAAAATCACTTTTTAAAAACCCTTTTGTACAGCTCCTGGCTATGAAAAGATGACAGCTGTAAGAGATGGAATTCAGGTCTCGAATCCTCTACAGGAGCCATGCCTGAAAATCACTGAGTCTAGAAGAAATTTGAAATACTGCCTGGAAGCCAGGTCCAGTGCTAGATACTGGGAGTACAGTTTCCTTGGGATCCTTCTGGAGTTAGGAAGAATCCAGACCACATGTGGGGATGCTCCACAGCAGTGGTCCACTTAGGCACCAAGTGGAGAAAAGAGAACTTATCCTTGCCTGGAGAAGTCAGAAAGATTTGCCAAGGGAGGAGACTTGGGGTGGGGGGGCTAAGTGCCTTCTACCCCAGCAGTGTCACCTCCTGAAAGGCTTGCAGCCTTGCCACCTTGCTTACCAGACCACAGTGGACCTCTCGAGTAATAAACCCAAATTCTGATGGTTACTGGACACCCCAGTCAGCATTCAACACGGTTCTGCTGCTCTTCCCTCAAGCAACACTGGTTTCCATCCATTCTGTTTATTCTTTCTTCTATGCTGCTACCTAAAATACATTCCTTTCCACTTCCCACTTATTCAAATCCTCTACTTTTTTTTCACAGTCCAGCTCAAAACTTACTTCCTGCATGAAGCATCTGTCTACACACAAATACCTCCTTCCCTGTGATTTTCTAGTCTGCTACACTGTCTTAAATGTGTTCAGATGACCAAGAGCAACTGGTCTCTCTACAGGGATTAAATTCCAACAGGCAATGAAAGGAGGGTTCTAGAAGACTGTGACTGTTCAAAATGCAACAAGTTGTGAGAGGAGTACCTCTCCTCACTCATCCTGAACCTTCTCTGGAAAATGCAGCAGCTATTGGCTTCTTGTTTTACGTGAAGACATGTTCCCTCTGTCCTGAGAAACTGTACTGGGGAGGAGCCTCCAGCCACCACCATGAAGCACTGGAGGAAAGGACATCAGGAAGTCCACAGCTCCGCCTAACAGCCCAGGTTCTCCAGACGCAGGGAGGGTGGTCGCTGGGGGTGCTGTCCAGAGCTAAGTGTGTTCATTTCCTAGGGCAGTGGCAACAGATTATTACAAACTATTTAACAACAGAAATGGCTTCCCTTACAGTTCAGAACCCAAAAGTCTAAAATCCAGACAAACTCTGGGTTGATAATCCAGTCCACATCTCTCTCCTAGTTTCTGGTGCCTACCAACCATGTTTCTGGTGGCTGTGTGGTTCTAACCTGTGTCGGTAGTCACATGGCCTCCTCCTCTCTTCCATTTCTCTGTCAAATCTCCCTCATGGGTATTTCCTACAAAACACTTATCATTGCATTTAGCGCCCACTTGGGTACTTTGGAATGACCTCCTGGTTGTTAGGTAAAGACAACCAGGACACCGAAAAGAGTGTCTAACAGGCTTTAATGGGGAAGCCTCCAGGGCGGGGTTCCCTGACCGAACAAGAGAGAGGCAGGTGGAGGAAGTCCGAGCTGGACTGTGCTGGGGAGCGGTTTATATGCGTTCGTTGTGGGGGATTGTCAGGCTAGATCGCCCAAAAAGGGTACGGTTAGTGAACGAGGGTTCGGATAGGTTGTTAGGCCAAGGTGTCACAGGCTGATAGGTCCTTCTACGGGCTGGGGTGGGGCGGCTTTAGCTGGCGAAGTGTACTGTCATTGGTCCCCGGGATCTGGGAGGCTCCTTCCCTTAGGGACTTTCTGGACGGAGCCGGCAGGAGAGAGGAGGGGCGGCTCATCATGGCCCCGGGGTCCGGCCTTACACTGGTCTCAGGATCTTTAACTTAATTACATCTGCAAAGACTCTTCAAATAGGACCACATTCACAGTTTCTGAGAGTTAGTTCATGGACAACTTTTTGTACGCCACCATTCAACCCACATTGAGAGTATCATGATAACCTACTTACCTAGGTAATTACCATGATAACCTAATATTTTCACTAACCCTGGGGGTTTACAAAGCATGCTCATCATTTAGCTTAAGTATCGCTTTTCAGTTGCTCAGTCGTGTCTGACTCTTTGCAACCCCACGGACTACAGCACTCCAGGCTTCCCTGTCCTTCAGCATCTTCCAGAATTTGCTCAAACATATGTCCATTGATTCAGTGATACCATCCAACCATCTCATCCTCTGTCGTCCCCTTCTCTTCCTGCCTTCAATCTTTCCCAGCATCAGGGTCTTTTCTCAAGAATAGCAAATCATTAAGTCACCTCCCGCTCCAGAACTATTGAAATTGTTCAAGAACTGCTAGGTGCTTTGAGGGAAATGTCAGGCAGGAAGTTAGGCATGTGTGAGGAGGGGTGGCCTAGCCAAAATGGATGCAAGCCCATCTCTAAACCCCACCTCAGACAGGCCCCAATGCAGCCCAGGAGGGTTCATAGATATGCTACAAAATAACCACAGAGACATTTCTGACTCCTGCACATGCCCTCTAAGCACACAGTGGATACAAACTAACCACAGGGGCACCTCCAACTGAGGCACAGGTACCCTTGATACACAGCGTCCTCTTCAACCCTCCCCATCCCGTAACAGAAACAAGATGAATTAACTCTTCTCTCAAAGATATCATAATTTAGCAGGAAATGTCACAAGTGCAGAAAAGTTGAATAAAGGTAAAAACGCAATGCTTTGCAAAGGTTAGGGGTAGAGTAAAGGCTGCTTGCTCCTTTTTCCACTATTTCTTCCTCAACATTACTCTTTCTCACAAGAGCTCAACAGCTTACGTGTACCACAAACACCCCATCTTCCCCAACTCCCAGACCTTGCCCAAACTCATGTCCATCAAGTTGGTAATGCCATTCAACCCTCTCATCCTCTGTCGTCCCCTTCTCCTCCTGCCTTCAATCTTTCCCAGCATCAGGGTCTTTTCAAGTGAGTCAGTTCTTCACATCAGGTGGCAAAAGTATTGGAGTTTCAGCTTCAGCATCAGTCCGTCCAATGAATATTCAGAATTGATTTCCTTTAGAATAGACTGGTTGGATCTCCTTGCAGTCCAAGGGACTCTCAAGAGTCTTCTCCAACACCACAGTTCAAAAGCATCATCTCTTCAGCGCTCAGCTTTCTTTCTAGTCCAACTCTCACGTCCATATGTGACTACTGGAAAAACCATAGCTTTGACTAGACAGACATTTGTTGGCAAAGTGCTATCTCTGCTTTTTAATATGCTGTCTAGGTATCATAGCTTTCCTTCCAAGGAGCAAGTGTCTTTTAATTTCATGGCTGCAGTCACCATCTATAGTGATTTTGGAGCCCAAGAAAATAAAACCTGTCACTGAAAATATATGCTACATTAAAAAATACAATAACTGCCCAATAAACTCTCAAGTGAAAGCTATATATATGCTATAGTATTGTTTTAAACTTATTTTCTTTAATAATGTGAGCATCTAGAGACAATATACAGCTGACCCTTGAACTATGCTGTGGTTAGGGGCACTGACCTACCATGAAGTCGAAAATCTGTGTATAACATTACAGCTGGTCCCCCACACACAGCTCTGCATCCACAGATATGCCAATGGCAGATCATGTAGTACTGTAGTATTTACTGTTAAAAATCTGTGGGGCTTCCCTGGTGATGCAGTGGTTAAGAATGCACCTTGCAATTCAGAATCCAATTAGGGTTTGATCCCTGATCAGGAAGATCCCCTATGCCACAGAGCAACTAAGTCTGTGTGCCACAACTGCTGAGCCCATGCACTGCAAGTGCTGAAGCCTGTGCACCTAGAGCCTGTGCTCTTCAACGAGAGAAGCCCGCGCACCACAACTAGAAAGCAGCCCCACCCGCCACAGCTGGAGAAAGTCCACGCGCAGCAACAAAGACCCAGCACAACCAAAAATGAAGTTAATTAATCTAAAACTCTGTGTACAAATGGATGCTTGCAGTAAAACCCATCTTGTTCAAGGGTCAACTGTACAGATCTTCCTCAATTTACAATAGGGATACATCCTGATAAAACCATTATAAATTGCAAATATTAAGTTGAAAATGTATTTAACACTCCTACCCTACCAATCATCATAGCTTAGCCTAGCTTACCTTAAATATTCTCAGAACACTCATATATTTATGAGAAAAAACCATCTACCTTCTCAAGAGCTCCAACTACCTCTATTACACAAAGGACCGGAAACAGATATACACAAAACAATATCTACCACTAATAATTTAAAAACCTTTAACTTCGGCTTTGTGAGAGCCATCAGATCTCCATTTCTGTGTCTTTCTTTATCCATGAGTCGGGGTCTTTATCTGTGCAGAAGTAACACCAAGTCATGTTCACAGGAGGGTTTAACTTCCACTGGCCACTCAGTGTCAGCAGTCAGGGATGGGACGGGGGAAGGACTGATTAATAGAGCTTTGAAGGCTGCTTCAGATGCCTTAAGGCAAATACAATATCCAAGAGTTCCACATCTTTCCACTGGTTCAAAATTTCATTCATAATCACTACTTTAGCCAAATCATACAGGACGGCAGTTTCCCAATGACAAAAGCCTGTTTCCTTTAGTTTTTTGGCACTTCAAGGGCAACCCAAGGCTACTTCAGTAAATTACGGATATGCAGTTACAGAAAAGAAATCAGGAAATGGAGACAGGGACAATGTCCTTAGAGGATCGGGTAGAACACAGTAGAGTATATACGTGGTCATTATATTTAAGGGACCAGGCACAAGGGAGAACACAGCTGTAATGCCTTAATAAGTACCCTGGGCTGCTTAGAAAGGAGGGAGCTTTGTCTAAACACAGGTACAGAATTTTCCACAAAAGGCTCCTACCCTTAAGGTGTTCATCTTTCTAACCCCCAAAGCTTAGCACAAGTAACAAAAGAAAATCTTTTTCTCCAAAGTTGAAAAGAAAATATCTACCCATTCCTTATGTTGCTCCCTGGTTCCCTATATACAGAGCACTCCCTGGGGAAAATTGACCTAAAGTGGTAGAATTCTTTAATGAAGGTTCTCACTTTATTACAGATTAAATGCACCACATTGTCAATTTATAAAACTAAACATGGATTGAGAAGCAGTTCCCATGCCTGCTAGATTTGTGTTATTAGCTCAAAGCTGATTATCTGACTATTTTTCTATAAAAGTGAACCCCAGCAACTATAGATCTGGAGAATCCATGCCTCAGAAGAGATCAGCAACGTGGCCTTGTGAGCTCACTGTACTCCCTCAGCGAATCCCGTCTCTCCACCTAGAGCAAAGCTCTGGACAGTAGCCACTGTCAACTGCAAAGCAGTCATCCGGAGAGTATGTAATTAAAATTAATTAAAATTTACTATTTCCTTGTTGAACTATTCTAAAGGCTGAACCTCATGGTACAAAGGGCTATTTTTTTTTTACAGAAACATCCATTATACAAAATGTTGAAGTTATTTTCAAACAGAATAATTCTCACAGAAACTTTTTTCAAAGAACGTTTACCGACTTCTTTGTTCTTTGAACCAAAGCCAGGGATATTCCATAGAACTCTGAGAAGTGAAAAAGAAACAACTAATAATTTTCATGAAGCAGTGGTGGACAGAGTGAGGGTTTCAGCAAATGGCAGTTGTGACAGTTTGTCAAACCTTCCAGAGTATTCTCCTACATGTCACCAACTTAAGGGATGAAGGCAAACGGATGCTTTGGCAGATGTATCTTATTAAAGATATGTAGTATCTTACTAAACTTACTGAATTTACTAAAGGTATTTAGTATCTTGCTAAACTTACTGAACTTACTAAAGGTATTTTCTCCACCAACCCTTCCATTCATTTTAAAATTCCTAATCCCTCGTATTAATTGCCTTCAATTAAATACCTAG
This sequence comes from Redunca redunca, assembly GCA_006410935.1. Taxonomy (NCBI): domain Eukaryota; kingdom Metazoa; phylum Chordata; class Mammalia; order Artiodactyla; family Bovidae; genus Redunca; species Redunca redunca. The sequence continues at coordinate 52,681 of SJYQ01104555.1, forward strand.
AATAATTTCCTTTCTGCTGACCCATTCGTAGCTAATCCAATAAGGAATACAAATTACCCTCAGACTGACCACTTTTACATTTAAAAAGTAAAATAGTTAATTTTATATAGTCCGAGTAACCAGGGTTTAAAGAAAATTAACATTTCTATCTAGTCAGATAACAATGGTCACTTCCAACCACACTTCATCCTCTGACACAATCTGGGATCATGTGATCACGTGGTTGGAATCTGGGATCATGTGATCATGTGGTTGGCTGACTTGCATTCATCTGACCACTAAGTACTGCCCTTCATTAAAAGTCGGCAATGGCCCCTCGGATCACTGATACCATCTCCAATTAATAGTGCAGAACACCAACTATATGGCAGTCTTAGGTCCCACATGCAGAAATAAATGAATCTGAAATCAAACTGGATACTGCCTCATGCCTGAGCCCTTTCTGTCACAGGCCCTGAGTTTTCACCATAGTATGTGATATTACAGAGTGGTCACAATGAACACTTTGGGAATTAATATAAGGTAACCAACTGAACTGAACTGAGCAGATCCAACCAGTCCATTCTGAAGGAGATCAGCCCTGGGATTTCTTTGGAAGGAATGATGCTAAAGCTGAAACTCCACTACTTTGGCCACCTCATGGGAAGAGTTGACTCACTGAAAAAGACTGATGCTGGGAGGGATTGGGGGCAGGAGGAGAAGGGGACGACAGAGGATGAGATGGCTGGATGGCATCACCGACTCACTGGACATGAGTTTGAGTGAACTCCAGGAGTTGGTGATGGACAGGGAGGCCTGGCGTGCTGTGATTCATGGGGTCGCAAAGAGTTGGACACAACTGAGGGACTGAACTGAACTGAACTGAACCAACACCATACATTGTTTTGTAACAGCATCTACATTCTGAAATCTCTCCCGTATGGCCAGATACTGTGGAAATCTTCCCAGCCAGCTCATAGCAGTAGATGTGTGGCTTTCAAAATGCTGTGAAAACCTAGTACCACGTGGGTCCCCGTGGGATGGGCTCTCAAGGAAAGATCTAACAAAGGGGCTGACTAAAGAATATGGATCTAATGCAACAACAATAACAACAACAATCACAAAAATGTTATTCCCAAGACATATGTCACTGGAAGACATACTGGCTGTACTCACCTGGGTCTTCTATGAAACACACATGGTGACATATTTCTCCCAAAAACCATCGCTTTCTTCAACTTTCTTAACCAAATTCTGTAAAATTCTGAGGCTCTTGCAGAAAAGATGTACTTTTTTGCTGAGAACAGTGTAACACCAGAGCCCTCTCTTTGGCAGGCAGTTACTTAAAATATGCCTACTGGACTTCACAGTGAGAGGCTTGGCCTCACCTTGGGGCAAGAAACTGTACCACCAGCAATTTTCCCTGCCAATCCTTCCACATGATGAAGCACATATGGATGCAAATAAGCTAATCCTTCTCTGGAAGAGTAAGCTGCACCTGGCAGTACCTTACAGAAGCGCCAGACAGAGAAGATGTGATTGTGAGGTACCTGGGGGACTGCCACAAAGCAGGCTGGGAAAATCCCCACCTGGGATACTTTAGATAAAACCTAATCACCTGCTGGGATAATTGGCCTCTGAAAGGGATACATGCTAATAATAGCATTGAGCCATAAGGTTATTAAACTACCGAAAGGTTAGGAATATATGCCTATTGATTACAGCATTCCTGAAGATAGCAAAACCACCAGTTAAAATAAATGGATGACATGATATGAAGAGGAAGAAACTGTGCATCCTGTGATGTGGTAAAGACTGAGGGACAGGTCATCTCCTCACGTAACAAAACATAAAGAAATTACATAAACAGCCTGATGGTTCTCTGTAAAAACTGGGAAACTACCAAACCACCAAAATAATGATGCTGGTACACAATATAATTAGGAAAAGGAAAATAATCTTTAAAAGATCTGTAAATACATGGTCTAGCTTGCTTTCCAAAACATGCCCCTTTAATTTCTCTCTCTACCCTGGATTTTCTAATGACAAAACATGTTTTAAAATGCGTTGATGATATCACTACTCTTCCTCCCATAGACAGATGGGTGTCCATGCCCTCTCCTTAAATATTAGTGACCTGCTTGTAACCAGTGGGATGGGGGAAAGTGATGCCACAACACTTCCAAAACTAAGCAAGAAAAGATAACACAACTCCATCTGGTTCTCTTGGAACATTCGCTCTAGGAAAACTCAAGACTCCATATAATAAATAGCTTCCCTGAGACCACCATGCTGGAGAAGGTGAGCAATGAACCAATTCCCTACTGCCCCAGCTGTGCTGGCTAACCACTTCCCTTATAGCTCAGTTGGTAAAGAATCTGCCTGCAGTGCAGGAGACCCCAGTTTGATTCCTCAGTCAGGAAGATCTGTTGGAGAAGGTATAAGCTTCCCGTTCTAGAATTCTTAGGCTTCCCTCATGGCTCAGCTGGTAAAGAATCTGCCTGCAATGCGGGAGACTTGGGTTCGATACCTGGGTTGGGAAGATCCCCTGGGGAAGAAAATGGCTACCCAGTCCAGTATTCTGGCCTGGAGAATTCCATGAACCATATGGTCCATGGGGTAGCAAAGAGTTGGACACGACTGAGCAACTTTCACTTCACTAGCTTCAATTCCTAATCATGTGAATGAGCCATCTGCTGCCAGCCAAACCATTCTCTGACCATTGCCACAACCAACATCTGATCACAACAGCACAACACCCCCTGCAAACAAGAGCTGCCTGTCAAGCCATTTCCAAATTCCTGAGACACAGAAATATAAGCAAACAAAAAGGTGATTTCTTTCCCACACCATTACGTTTTGGGATAATTTGTTATGCAAAACATTGCTAACTAGTCTCCAAACTTCCAACAAATAATAACATTCAGTAATGTCTTTCAATTGACAAAGTGCAATCACATCATCTCAACTAATTTTTATAAATATCACATGAAACAGGTATAATAATCACACATTGCAATGACCAGAACAAACGATTAATATCACAATTAGGATTCAGATCCATGTTATTTTATTCCAATGACCTTCAACGTTGTGCTGACTCCCAAACAAGGTGATATACTTTAAATGGCTAAAAAATTTATCTATTCAAAAATTCTAGATAATGAAAAAATGCTAGGTAATGAAAAAATTAACAGCAGTGTTCCTTTGCCTGACATTTCCAGATGGACTGTCTCACCATATATTTGTGCATTTTTTTTAATTTAAAAAAAATAATAAAGCAATTCTTGAAAAGTCTAGATGATAGCCAATCCTTGCATTTCTTTATATTTGTAACTACCAAGATGATTTATATGCAGTTTTACCCTCAGCATTATAAGGAACAGACCAATTTTCAGGAAATGAAATAAAAATGAATTTTAATCATGGATGGAAACACTTGTATTTGATAACAACTCTCTGGATTTCACATTTTTAATCACACATTGAGAATTGATTGGTTGGGGTCCTTAAATTTAGAATCTGCTTACTCCTAAAAGAGTTTGCCAAATCTGGCATGTTGTCTAGGTATTTTGAATTCCCTTGTATTAATTTTTTTACAATGGAGAAGTCAACAAAAACACACTTACTTTTCCTTATTAAGGGCACTAATGTGATACAAATAAGTGTACAACTTGCTTCCAGCCTTATAGAAGCTTACAATCTTGTTGGGGCTATTCTGATATAAATTTGTATGATGCAGAAGAAATCATATTGGATTAGGAATATATTTCCTTGCATACCTTAAAAGGGTGCTAGAAATATGAAGCATGAAAATGCCTTAAAATTCACAAAACACAAGCAAATGTGTTATAAAATATGTGCAGATTAAAACAAAGATTTTATCCAAAATGGTGACTGTAGCCCATGATATTTCTGCTCTGTTTTTGGAAAGTTTTAAGTTATATTTTACTGGCTGGTTCCAAAAGAGACAGTCCATTGCTGATTACTAATCCCTTTTGATTACAAACATCACACAAGAATACACATGTAAAGCAAAATAAAGTAAAAATAAAAATATAAACAAATAAATAAAACAGGTTTCCTAGGAATTCTGATCAAGATAGACATTAGTGAGATTCCAGGAATTCACCTGAAGTTCAGTTCAGTTAGCTTGCTCAGTCGTGTCCGATTCTTTGCAACCCCAATGGACTGCAGCATGCCAGACTTCCCTGTCCATCACCAAATCCTGGAGTTTACTCAAACTCATGTCCATGGAGTCAGTGATGCCATCCAACCATCTTAGCCTCTGTTGTCCCCTTCTCCTCCTGCCTTCAATCTTTCCCACCATCAGGGTCTTTTCAAATGAGTCAGTTCTTCACATCAGCCTGCAATAAGCAGGGTGACAATATACAGCTTTGACGCACTCCTTTCCCAATTTGGAACCAGTCTGTTGTTCCATGTCCAGTTCTAACTGGTGCTTCTTGACCTGCACACAGATTTCTCAGGAGGCAGGTCAAGTGATCTGGTATTCCCAATTCTTGAAGAATTTTCCACAGGTTGTTGTGATCTACATAGTCAAAGGCTTTGGCATAGTCAATAAAGCAGAAGTAGATGTTTTTTCTGGAACTCTCTTGCTTTTTCGATGATCCAACAGATATTGGCAACTTGATCTCTGGTTCCTCTGCCTTTTCTAAATCCAGCTTGAACATCTGGAAGTTCACAGTTCACATACTGTTGAAGCCTGGCTTGGAGAACTTTAGCCTTACTTTGCTAGTGTGTGAGATGAGTGCTAAGATCATGGCATCCGGTCCCATCACTTCATGGCAAATAGATGGGGAAACAGTGGCTGACTTTATTTTGGGGGCTCCAAAATCACTGCAGATGGTGACTGCAGCCATGAAATTAAAAGACACTTGCTCCTTGGAAGGAAAGTTATGACCAACCTAGACAGCATATTAAAAAGCAGAAACATTACTTTGCCAACAAAGGTCCATCTAGTCAAGGCTATGGTTTTTCCTGTGGTCACGTATGGATGTGACAGTTGGACTATAAAGAAAGCTGAGCACTGAAGAATTGATGCTTTTGAACTGTGGTGTTGGAGAAGACTCTTGAGAGTCCCTTGGACTGCAAGGAGATCCAACCAATCCATCCTAAATGAGATCAGTCCTGAGTGTTCACTGGAAGGACTGATGGTGAAGCTGCAACTCCAATACTTTGGCAACCAGATGTGAAGAGCTGACTCATTTGAAAAGACTGTGATGCTGGAAAAGATTGAAGGCAGGAGGAGAAGGGCATGACAGAGGATGCGATGGCTGGATGGCATCACCGACTCAATGGACATGAGTTTAGGTAAACTCCGGGAGTTGGTGATGGACAGGGAGGGCTGGCATGCTGGGGTCCATGGTGTCACAAAGAGTCGGACACGACTGAGCGACTGAACTGAAATGAGATTAATGCAAGTGTACAGTAGTTTGAACATTCTTTGGCATTGCCTTTCTTTGGGACTGGAATGAAAACTGACCTTTTCCATTCCTGTGGCCACTGCTGAGTTTTCCAAATTTGCTGGCATATTTAGTGCAGCACTTTCACAGCATCATCCTTTAGGATTTGAAATAACTCAACTGGAATTCTTCACCTCCACTAGCTTTGTTTGTAGTGATGCTTCCTAAGGTAAAGTGATGCTTCATGTGAAGTAGGTCACTGAAAGTCTAAGTTGAGGTTTATTAGCACAGATGATGGCTAATTAAGTGAATAAGACAAACGGAATTGTGAAATAGATATAAACCATTTCTGAAATTTCTTAGAGCAATTTACCTAGACTTTATGAAAATAAATATATATTTATAAATAAATATGTAAATAAATAAATATGTAAATAAATACTTACATACTCTATGGTTGCTACAAAATCTCAATTTTCCTGAAGTTATTTCTTTCTATTACCACTAAGAGGATATGACATGCTTCAGAGAAATAAACTAGAGAATCGGGCATAGTTCACTTGCACCAGGCATCTGATTTAATACTATGGGGAAAATCTCACGAAGAAATACAAGGTTCTCTTGAAACATTAGGGATTCAGAAGAGAATATGCCCATTTCTCTTGATTTCTGTATTTAAGCACAATACAGGAAGTGGAGGAAATTTTCCTGCTTTAAGTGATTCAAAACAGCAGCAGGATGGCACTCTGGCTTGTAAATCAAGATGACAGTATCTTGATGTCAATGCCCCTGAGTTGTACTACAAGCTTGTGGCCCAATTTTGGCTTTAGTTTTCTGTCAAAAGAAATAACAGCAGTGGAACACTGAACATTCGAGAAAATCTTGTTAAGGGGATTCCAGTCCAAGACAGTGACCTACACACCAAACCTACAGTTACATGTGGAACAACTCCCTCTTGGGAACTAAAACCTGAACACTGGTTGGTTGAGCGGCGCCTACTTCTCGGAAGGAGGAGACAAGGAGAGAAGGAGCGGGTAGGACAGGGTGCACACGGATCCCCACAAGCCTCACCCCCGGAACGGCAACTCACAGTCAGGAGGGAACTCACGCCATCAGCTTCTCCCTGAGGAGTGATGGCTTTGAACCCCACATGACGCACACCCCACCTTCATGACCCACATCTGACATGAGTCTCCAAAGCATCTAGCTTTGAAAACCAAGGGGGCTCACCTCACCAGACCCACACTGCGGCCATCTGGGAAACAGCTCTGGAAGGCCGGCGCTGACTCACCCGCCAGCGCCCAGCGCGGAAGCCGCCTCCAGGGACGCCCAGTCCGCGCGGCAGACGCTCTGCTGGTCCTGAAGCGTCGGCTCAGCGGCCGGTGTCTGATGTCACACACTCGGGAGCCGGAGCCGGCTGGGGCTCTCTCAGAGGGAGACCCGCAGGCGGCATCTCTGCCCTTCTTCCAGGGCCGGATCTCCCAGGAGGGACTTTTCACACGTCAGGCCCTGGTACGACCTAAGTTCCTGGGTTTCAGTTTGGTGCTCAGTTTTACATCAGGCGCGTGGTTCGATATAGGTGCTGGGATTTACGCCAGGTCGCCCTGCTGTATATTTCGTGCCCCATTATTATGTCAGGTGCCCAATTTCAGGTACAATGTCAGCTTTTATGTCTGGTGCCCCGAGGTTTACCTCAAGTACCTCAGTCTCCTGTCAGGTTCCAAGTTCACGTCAGGTACCTAGTAACACACTACGAGTCATGGTTTTACATATGGTGCCCAGTTTTGCTTCAGGTGCCCAGACTTACTCAGATGTCCAGGTTCTACGTCAGGTACCCGTCTTTTACGTCAGACACCAAGGTTTACATCAGACAGTGCACCCGGTTTTACATCAGGCGCTCAGGCTTACGTCAGGTGCCCAGATGTACGGCAGGCGCCCGGTTTCTACGTCAGACGCCCGGTTCTAGTCGGGCGCCCCGGTTTACGTCAGGCGCCCAGTTTTATGTCAGACGCCCAGTTTCTACGTCACACGGCAGGGTTCTGCATCAGACGCTGGGCTTCTACACCCGACGCCACGTCCGGTGCCCAGGTTTACGTCAGGAGCCCAGTTTTATGTCAGACGCCCAGTTTCTACGTCACACGGCAGGGTTCTGCATCAGACGCTGGGCTTCTACACCGGACGCCACGTCCGGTGCCCAGGTTTACGTCAGGAGCCCAGTTTTTTAATGCGCTTGGTTTTTACATCAGGCGCCCAGGTTTATGTTAGCGTCCAGGTTCTACATTAGGCACCGTATTTTTACATCAGGCGCCCAAGTTCTACATTAAGCCCCCGGTTTTTACGTCAGGCACGCAGGTTTAGGTCCAGTGCCTGGTTTTTAGGTCAGGCGCCCAGGTTCTACAGGCACTGAGGTTTCCGTTAGGCGCCCGCGTTCTACTTTAGGCACCCAGTTTAGCGTCTGATACCCCAGTTTTCCATGGGGAAGCCGGTTTTAAATCAGCTTTGGGGTTTTACGTCTGCTGCCCCTGAGTTTACATCAAGTGTCCCAGTTTTATGTCAGGTCCCAGATTCACGTCATGTACCCGATAATAAGTCAGGTGACATGGTTTCACATCCGGTGCAGGGTTTAGTGTCAGGTGACCCAGCTTTCTGTCTTGTGCCCCAATATTTTTTTTTAAGTAAAGTAAAACTTTTATTATTTGCATCTTATGAGAATATGAAGATTAACATATGTAGAACCTACATACAACATATGTAGAACCTAATACAAACTAATGGAATTAGTAAATTATTTTAGCTAGGTAGGTCCCTGGATAGATCAATAAACAAAAATTATATTTTCATATACCAACAACAAAAATATCTGCAAATGAGCTTTAAAGTGAATTATATTGTACAGCATGAAAAAAACACTAAATACCTAAAGAAGCAGGTCACCCTTATTTGTGGAGGATGTGTTCAACGACACCCCCCAACCTCCCATGCCTGAAACAGGATAGTACTAGGCCTTGTGTATAAAGTTTTCCATATACATACATACCTGTGATAAGGTTTAACTTATAAATTAGTCACAGAAAGAGATTAACAACAATAACTAATAATAAAATAGAACAGTTAAAACACTATTGGAAAACTCAGCAGTGGCCACAGGACTGGAAAAGGTCAGTTTTCATTCCAATCCCAAAGAAAGGCAATGCCAAAGAATGCTCAAACTACTGCACAATTGCACTCATCTCACACACTAGTAAAGTCATGCTCAAAATTCTCCAAGCTAGGCTTCAGCAATACGTGAACTGTGAACTTCCAGATGTTCAAGCTGGTTTTAGAAAAGGCAGAGGAACCAGAGATCAAATTGCCAACATTCACTGGGTCATCAAAAAAACCAAGAGAGTTCCAGAAAAACATCTACTTCTGCTTTATTGACTATGCCAAAGCCTTTGACTGTGTGGATCACAATAAACTGGAAAATTCTGAAAGAAATGGGAATACCAGACCACCTGACCTGCCTCTTGAGAAACCTATATGCAGATCAGGAAGCACCAGTTAGACCTGGACATGGAACAACAGACTGGTTCCAAATAGGAAAAGGAGTACCAAGGCTGTATATTGTCACCCTGCTTATTTAACATATGCAGAGTACATCATGAGAAACGCTGGACTGGAAGATGTACAAGCTGGAATCAAGATTGCCAGAAGAAATATCAATAACCTCAGATATGCAGATGACACCACCCTTATGGCAGAAAGTGAAGAGGAGCTAAAAAGCCTCTTGATGAAAGAGGAGAGTGAAAAAGTTGGCTTAAAGCTCAACATTCAGAAAACTAAGATCATGGCACCTGGTCCCATCACTTCATGGCAAATAGATGGGGAAACAGTGGAAACAGTGGCTGACTTTATTTGGGGGGGCTCCAAAATCAGTGCAGATGGTGACTGCAGCCATGAAATTAAAAGACGCTTACTCCTTGGAAGGAAAGTTATGACCAACCTGCTGCTGCTGCTGCTGCTGCTGCTGCTGCTGCTGCTGCTGCGTTGCTTCAGTCGTGTCCGACTCTGTGTGACCCCATAGATGGCAGCCCATCAGCCTCCCCCATCCTTGGGATTCTCCAAGCAAGACCACTGGAGTGGGTTGCCATTTCCTTCTCCAATGCATGAAAGTGAAAAGTGAAAGTAAAGTCCCTCAGTCATGTCTGACTCTTAGCGATCCCATGGACTGCAGCCTACCAGGCTCCTCTGTCCATGGGATTTTCCAGGGAAGAGTAGCGGAGTGGGTCGCCAGTGCCTTCTCCTACCTAGACAGCATATTAAAAAGCAGAGACATTACTTTGTCAACAAAGGTCTGTCTAGTCAAGGCTATGGTTTTTCCAATAGTCATGTATGGATGTTAGAGTTGGACTATAAAGAAAGCTGAGCACAGAAGAATTGAAGCTTTTGAACTGTGGTGTTGGAGAAGACCCTTGAGAGTCCCTTGGTCTGCAAGAAGATCCAACCAGTCCATCCTTTAGGAGACCTGTCCTGAGTGTTCATTGGAAGGACTCATGCTGAAGCTGAAACTCCAATACTTTGGCCACCTGATGCGAAGAGCTGACTCATTTGAAAAGACCCTGATGCTGGGAAAGATTGATGGCAGGAGGAGAAGGGGATGAGAGAGGATGAGATGGTTGGATGGCATCACTGACTCAATGGACATGGGTTTGGGTAGACTCCAGCAGTTGGTGATGGACAGGGAGGGCTGGCATGCTGGGGTTCATGGGGTGGAAAGTGTCGGATACGACTGAGCGACTGAACTGAACACTATATTGTAATAAAAGTTATAAATGTGGTCTCTAAATATTTTATTGTACAAATTTATTGCCTCGTCCATCTTTTAACTAAGCACTTACCACACAATGGCTGTATCTTCTGAAGTCTGAAGTCCAACAGCTGAACTGGCACAAATTTCTTTTTTCCTTCTTCACAATTTCATAGAGGAAACATTTGTTATTTCTAGATCTTAGCAACCTCAGGATATGATTTTTTTTCCTTTATTAAGTAAAGAACTTTCATCTTTTCACTTAAAGGAAGAGCTTTACATATCTGAATTGCCAGCATCACTACTCTTGCACTTTGGGACCATTATTAAGTAAAATAAGTGTTTCTAGAACACAAGCATTGTGATGCTATTGTCACTAAGCAGGACCCATGAGGCCTTCGGGTGAGAGAATCCTCCCCACAAGTCGTCGGCTTTGGCTCCTCTCTGAAGTACTTAGACAACAGTAGCTGGTGCACATTTTCCTGCATTGCTTTACAGATGCTAAAACCACCACTGAATGGAAGAAGTTAGCTCCTTGATGACCATAAGCACATAGACCCCCCCAGATGTACTGGAGCCTCAGGACTGATCATGTTAACACCTGTAACATTGCCCTCTTACCTCACCGTCAACCTGTCAGAGAACTGTGCCCTGAGACACTCCCACACCGTGGGTCTCCTACAACTAGCTTTTAAACATGTCTCCCTGAAACCCATCGGGGCGTTCAGGTGTTTTTGAACATCAGCTGCCCTGGACTCGTTGGCTGGTGCCTTACAATAAACACTGCCTTTTCCTTCACAACAATCCAGTTCCAGTGGATTGGCTTCCTGCGCACGGGCCAGCGGACTCAAGCGTGGTTCCGTAACACAGTGACGGTCAGTCTGATAGCCAAGATGGGTACTAAGTAACGGGTGCTCTACGATTTAGAGCAGGAGGGCACAAAATTTCATCATGAGCCTCAGAAAGGTGCTCAATTTAAAATTTATAAATTGCATATATCTGAAAATTTTCATTTAGTATCTCAGACTCGTTTGATGCTCTAGTTTTACATCTGGTGCTCTGGTTTTTGAGACTGCCTCCAAGGGACACCTCTACATCACTTGACTCTGGTGGCCGGTAGGGCCTTTGCTTTCAATCCCACAGGACTGTTTGTATTTGCATGTTTTAAAATCTACTGCCTGAGCCTCTGGCTTCCAATCAGCCTGAATCTAGGTTCTGACTGAGAGTCCCCCAGTTTGGAATACTGACTGGCCTTGGTACAACCTCAACCACTGAAAGTGAAGTTGCTCAGTCGTGTCTGACTCTTTGCAACCCCATGGACTATAACCTACCAGGCTCCTCTGTCCATGGGATTTTCCAGGCAAGGGTACTGGAGTGGATTGCCATTTCCACTAAGAGCCATTAAAAATAAAATAGACTGGGCTTCCCTGGTGGCTCAGTGGTAAAGAAGCCGCCTGCCAATACAGGAAGCACGGGTTCCATCTCTGACCCAGGAAGGTCCCACAGACCACAGAGCAACAAAGCCTGTGCAGCGCAACAACTAAGCCCGCACTCCAGAGCCCACAAACCCCAACTACTGAACCCTCACTTGCGACTTCTGAAGCCCGCACACCCTGGAGCCTGCTTGCTGCAACTAGGGAAAAGCCCAAGCATCAGCGAAGACCCAGTGCAGCCATAAACAAATGTTTTTTAAAACTAGAGCTGACACGCAAGTTTTCTAAACCTTGGGACTTGACACTTTAGACTGGGTAATTCTCTGTTGGCAGCCAGAGGGGTTCTTGGGCATGGAGGGAGGTTTTCCAGCATCCCTGACTCCTACATATTACGTGCCAGGGGTATGCCCCCCTTCAGCTGTGACTCAAAACATTGCCAAGTGTCCTAGAAGGAGAGCGAAATCGCTCCCAATGGAGAACCACTGCAGTGGAGCCACTAGATGATACCTTTCAGCTCCAAATGTTTATAGGCAAAATGAGAGCAGAGTACGGTGCATAATGAGCCTGCCCCATCCTCCCAACCAACCTGTGTCATGGTAGATATCATCCTCTCCTGTACCCAACTGTAAAGCTTGCAGGGCTGTTTGCCTCAATAACGTTCCAAGCCTGGACTGTAAGGACCGAAAACACCGACAGTCCCTGTAAAATAGATGGCAGGGTGTCCTGCACTATTAACACAGTTAAGAACCTCCATGAATAGCGCTTCTAAGCTATTATCTGGAGAGAGACAGGAATGTTGAAGAGTTTCTCCACATGAAAGCACTTATCTGCACAGTCATAAAAGATAACCCATTATCATGGCAGGAAATCAAAACTGCAATAAATTTCAAAAGAGAAGAATGAGGAGGAAGGGGCATAAAGGACTAGTAGAAAACCTCAACTGACAGCATGCCCCATACAGAAACTAGAGGAGGGCTGTGCAGGCCATGACCACACTGTGTACAGAGCACCCTGGTGCTGGTGCTGAACAAGGAGACAGTTAGGAAACTGCTGCAAACGCATTGAGAGGGTCTAGACAGTACTGCTTAGACAAGGCCTTCTCTCCATCAGCCAAATCATGTTCAGATTTAAGCTGAAAACATGACAAAGAAAACCTCTGCATTGGATTCTGGCACTGAGAAAATTCTATTTGGAAGCTGTTAAATAGCTCATGAAATTAAAACTCACACCTGAACTAAAAGTCTCCATCTTCCTTTGTTTGTGTTAAAATTCTAGAGCATATCCCATAAAATATTTTAAGGCAAGAAACTTCAAAAACTCCAGGAAGTATGTTTAGTGAACATAAGAAGAAATCACTGAGCTATAGATATTTATGGCAAGTAAAAATTGGCTTTTATTAGTTACTGTTTCTAAATAACGCTCTTAAAAACTCATTTTAATAGGGAATTGACATGACTCTCTACTTATTATCATACAAGGTTCCCTATTTTACTTCTCTGTTACATTAATACAATTTAAAGAAAAAGGGGAATCCTGAATTAAAAAAAAAAAAAAGACCAATTGTTTTCCTTTGTTTTCTGCAAGAATTTTATCACAGATTCCCCTTAAATAAGAAGTGTGGGGCCTTCCCTGGTAGCTTAGTGGTGAAAAATCCCTCCCTGCCAATGCAGGGTTGAGCCCTGGTTCAGGAAGATTCTATATGCCACGGAGCAACTAAGCCTGTGTGCCACAACTACTGAGCCTGTGCTCTAGAGACCAGGAGCCACCACCGAAGCCCACGTGCGCTAGGGGCCTATGCTCCAAAACAAGAGAATCCACCACAGTCAGAGGCCTGCACACCGCAACTAGACAGTAGCCCCCACTTGCCACAGCTGGAGAAAAGCCGGTGAGGCAGTGAAGACCCAGCACAGCCAAAGAATTTAAAAGTAAATAAAAAATAAATTTTAAGTTTTTAAAAAGAAGTTATCATTACTAAAAAAAGCACACAGGAGTCAGATGCCTGAAGAAACCTCTTCCACTGTTTGCCAGCTACATGAAGCTGTTAATCCGTTTAATATTACTGAGAACCAAGTTTCCAAGAGATTGGACATAACAATTATACACTACTCATGGGGTGGTTGTGAAAATAAAAAGAAACAACTTATGAGAAAAGGCTTTGCAGACCGTAAAGTTCAATCGAGGGCTGTTTTGTTGAATTAACATAAAACGTGTCCACAACGTGGTTTACGTAAAATGTTCCATCATGCAGATGACCAAGAGGCCCAGTTTGAAGAAACTTCAGACGGGCTTTTTCCAGGCTTTAGACCCTGACTTCCCTTTCTTTAGAAAACTTGTAAATTCTTTCTCTGCCCGTTTGATATGTAAATCCTTTTAAAGGCCTCTTGCTACTTACACCTTCCAGGAATGTCTTCCTCCAGGAACTGGGAGCCACCACTTTGAAACTTTAACACCAAGGAAAAGAGCCCTTCAGTCTCCCAGTTTCTGTGATAGGGTAGGGGTCCAACTTCCAGGAGCACGTTGCTCCAAGTTGTAAAACTACCTTCAGTCACTGAAGATAGGAGAAAGTTTACTTTTCCTCTGAGAAAGAGTCGTTAGTAAATACAGGTGACCCCATTCCTTGGCTATTCAAAACTCTCCCATCCTTTGTTTCAGCAGAGTTAAGTTCAGACTTAAGGTCTGGCCTTTCTTCTCTGTTGTAACAGCCTCGAAGAAAGTCTTCCTCACCTGTTAAATTTTGTCTTGTAGGATTTTTGTTTTGGCACATGTTTGCAAACCAAATGAAGATATCCCGGGATTTATTTGCAGCAAAACTTAAGAGCCTCCCCAGCTTCACCAGTGACAAATGGATTCTAGCTCTCTTTAGTCTCTAATAGACTGGAATGTCCCGGAGGCAAGGGACTGACCAAAAAACTGACCATGTCTAACAATGACCTGTCTATGTAACCACATATTCAGCATGTGAGTCAACATGTTATTACTGAACCAGCATACAGAGCAGAGTTTCATTTATCAGAAGCCAGCGCACTTGAAATACTACCACAGGTGGTAGATCTGGTAATGTTCGGGGAAGCACACTGATTGAGACCGCCCACCCTGGCCAGGCACCATAGTAACCAATTGCATGAGTTGTTTTACGACAGGAGATCCTAATAAGGAATACGGAACTAATAAGCCACCACCAACCGGAAGAGTTCAGGAAAGGTCTAAAGGAGACACCGAGTGTCCATCCACTTCTCAGAATCCCTCTCGCTAGCATCCATCGTGGCTGAGCGATGCGTGCGCCACCAGGAAAGACTCTGAATTAGAATGATTGGCCAAAGACCACCGGGAACTAATCCCATCACCATAAAACCCGACATTGCGAGCCACCACGCGGCAGAGCAGTCCTCCTGGGTTCCCTTACCCTACTGCTCTCCACCCGGGTTCCCTTTCCCAATAAAATCTCTTGCTTTGTCAGCACATGTGTCTCCTTGGACAATTCATTTCCGAGTGTTAGACAAGAGCCCAGTTTCAGGCCCTGGAAGGGGTCCTCCTTCCTGCAACAGTAATGCTGCAAAGTAGATGGCAAGATAAACACATTTTTAAAGTACTTTATTGAGGTATGATTGACATACAAAAAGCTGTATTTATTTAATATACATGACTTGATGAGTTTGGAAGTAAGTATGCACCCATGAAATCATTACCACAATCTATGCCTTAAACCTACCCATCACCTCCAAAAGCTTCCTCATGCTCTCCTTACTTATCATGTTTTTGTGATAAGAACACTCAACATAAGATCTATCCTTTAGAAAATGTTTAAGTATATAATACAGTATTGTTAACTATAGCCACTGTGCTATGCAATAGATATCTAAGACTTATTCATCTTGTATAACTGAATCTTTGTACCTTTCGACTGATACCTCCCTGTCTTCCCTAACTCCAGTCCCTAGCAACTGTGGTTCTGAGTCACTGCTTCTGTGATTTACATTCCTCTTGTACCTGGTATGCAGCAGTTTTCCTGCTGTCTGAGTTCACTTAGTATAATGTCCTCCAGGTTCATCCACATTGTTGCAAATGGATGGCAGGATTTCCTTCTGTTTTAAGCTTGAATAACATTTCATTTTAGGTGTTTGCCACATTTTCTTTACCCATACATCTGTAGATGGACATTTAGGTGGCTTCCATGTCTTGGCTACCGTGAATAATGCTACAGTGAACGTAAGAGTAAAGATCTCTATTTGAGATATTGATTTAATTTCCTTTCAATATATACCCAAAGTGGTTTGCTGGATCATAGGGTAGTTCTACTTTGTTTTGAGAAACTGCATACTGTTTTCACAGTGGCTGCCTCAGTTTACATTCCCAGCAGTAGTGCACAGAGGCTCCCTCTCCCTCTCACTCTCCCAACATGTGTCTTTTGGTTTTTGTTTTTTGGGGTTTTATTTTTGCTTTTGTTTTGAGTAATAACCATCCTGACAGGTGTGAAGTGATATCTCATTGTGGTCTTTATTTGCATTTTTTCCCAGATGATTGGTGATGTTAAGCATCTTTTCATATACCTGTTGGCCATTTGTATGTTTCTCCTTCAAAACCAAGGCATTTCAGTGCAACTTTATAAAATAGTGGCTTTGGAGATGGATTGTACATGCATAAATATACAAATCTCAAGAAATAGCAACATCAGACATTTGTCAACATTAAACATAATTTAAACCTAGTTAATTTGATCTCAATGTGACTAGGACTCTGCATTTTTCAAAGCAAGTTCATCTATTGTCTTTACCATCACTAGCAGCAAGTTAAGTATTATTATTAAGTCCACTCTCTTTGTGAGAAGTGTGATGTTGATTGAGTTTATTTCTTACAACTTTATGAGGTATAATTAATATATAAAAACCACATATTTAATATGTACAATTAGATGCAGAAAGAGTGTCAGTTTCTTTCTCATATGTCAAGACAGCACTTAGGAAAGGCCTTCAGCCCATTTCTTTGTGGGATAATCAGATCCCATGCATAAGTGCATGCATGCTCAGTTGTGTCCAACTCTTTGCAACGCCATGGACTGTAGCCCACCAGGCTCCTCTGTCCGTGGGATTTCCCAGGCAAGAACACTAGAGTGAGTTGCCATTTCCTTCTCCAGGGGCTCTTCCCAACCCAGAAATCAAACTTGCATCTCCTGTGTCTCCAGCATTCGCAGGTGGATTCTTTACCTCTGAGCCACTTGGGAACCAATCAGATCCCAGGAGTGATAAAAAGTGATCTCTGATTCTGTAAGTTCCCAGAAGGGTGCTAGGACTGAAATGCATACAAAGGGATAAAAGATGGACATAACATGACCAAGACAACCAATAGGGTTAACTTGAGTTTTTACCGGATTCCCCAGAGCAGCAGGTAACTCATAACATAGACTTAGAATGACAGGTGCTTCTCTGTACAGTCACAGGGACATAAAGTCCAGCAGGGCAGACTGGTCTTCTTCTTGGACCCAGATTCCTGAAAACACCTGCCTGCCTATGGAGCGTCTCACCACATACAGGCAGTGTCACTATCTAAGGTCATGGAAACTGCCCGTCCAGAAGAAAGAATACTCCCGAATCTCCAAATTGGTAAAGCCATCACCATGCTGTCAAATCCTTTATTCTTCATCTACACTAAAGGGATCTGTGTCCTTTGCCCGTCTCTTGATATTTCTCTGTCAGTCATCTTCTCCCTTGTGAAAAACATGCAGAGAATGAAAAAACAAATAAATAGTAGATTTGGCAGTTCAGAAATTCCGATTGCACATCCAATACCCTTCTGCTGTCTCCTTAATATGTAAAGGAATCCTATAATATAAACTTTATAAGTCACAGAACTGATCCCAGAGTTTATAATCAGAAAATAATAAGTGCTTTAAGGTTGTTGAGGGAGTTCTTTTTCTGATTAGGATGTAGAACAGTGCAAAACACCATCATCCCCATGGTAACAATAAGGGGGAAAAACTACTTTTCTATAAAGCTATCAAAGAGCAGTGGCAATAAAAAAAAGAAGAAGCATTAATGAGCTATTAATATGTTCCAGAGAGAGACAAGCAAAGAGCTGAATACACTTATATCCTTAGCAGCAAATCCAATCTGACTGCAAATTCCAAGCAAAGTTGCCATAGATAGAAGAGTAAGTGATTAGGAGACACCAGCCAGGTTTTAAGTGTGAGGGCAGGCAAATGAAAGAAAAATCTATAATAGCTCAAATATAAAAAGAATGTTCAGGCCAACATATCTCCAATCTTCTACCCTCTAGGAATTTTTCTGAGTAAGTAGCAGAGATAATTATGAGGACAGCTAAAAGACAAAAAAAAATTGATGTGTTCAGACCCCAGGACACTGTAAAACCTGAAGCCATAAGTAAATCATAACTAACTAAGCTAAAAATCAAATCATTTCAAGCTGAAACTTGGGAAGATCAAAAGGATTGATTTGTCCCTTATTTAGGAACATTGGGGATTTCCCTATCTTGCCTTTTGTAAAAAATGCTGTGATGAACATAGGTGTGCACATATCTTAACAAACTTGTTTCATATCTTTGGTTAAATATCCAGAACTAGAATAGCTGGATCATTTGATAGTTTGATGCTTAATTTTTTGAGGATTCTCCATACTGTTTTCCATAGTGGCTGCACCAATCTACATTCCCACCAACAGTGTAGGAGTGTTTCCTTTACTCCACATCTCTCCAACACTTATTATTTCTTTCCTTTTCAATGACAACCATTCTAAGAGGTGTGACATATCTCATTGTAGTTTTGATTTGTATTTCCCTTAATTAGTGATGTTGAACATCTTTTCATATGCTTGTTGGCCATCTCTATGTTTTCTTTGGAAGAGTGTTTATTCAACTCCTCTGCCCATTTTTTATGGGTTGTTTGAATTCATGTTGTATGAGTTACTTATATGTTTTGGATATTAACCCCTTATCAGAGACATGGTTTGCAAATATATTCTCCCAGTCAGTAGGTTGTCTTTTTCATCTTGTTAATGGTTTCCTTTGCTGCGCAGAAACTTTTTCATTTGATTAGTTCTCACTTGTTTATTTTTGTTTTATTTCTTTTGACTAAGGAGACATGTGCCAAAAATATTGCTAAGACCCATGTCAAAGAGCGTACTGCCTATGCATTCTTATAGGAGTTTTATGGTAAGCATACAACCTACGTGTTCATCAAAGAGTGAACAGATAAAGATGTGATACATGTATATATAACATATGTCATTTTTACCCAGTGTTACTTCAGTTAGCCTGGAGGAGGGCATGGCAACCCACTCCAGTATTCTTGTCTGGAGAACCCCATGGACAGAGGAGCCTGGCAGGCTATAGTCTATGGGGTTGCAAAGAGTCAGACGCATCTGAGCAACTAACACACACACACTTCAATTAGGGAGTAGAACATGCAATATTTAGTAGCAGATTGAATAAAGTATACAGGTAACATTTATTAAGCAATAAATAAATGTCAGTCACTGTGTTTTGCCCCTGCATTTCATCTTTCCAACAGCCATATAAGGAAAATGCTATTACTTTCCCAATTTGCAGATGAAGCGCCTGAGGCTCCGTACACTCGCCAAACTAGGAAAAGTCAAAACTCCCATTTGTCATCACTCCTGACTAAGTAATCACTCATCGTGTTAACGCTACATGTTCTCCATCTACTTCATTCTCAAAGCACTATTGTGAGGTTGCAATGGCTGACATGGTAAAACCAAGGACCCTAAGAAGTGAAATAACTTGCCCAGAGTCACAAGCCCGCCACTGGCATCGCCAGTAACATAAAGCAGGTGTGTCGGCTATTAACCAGCAAACGCTATGGCTTTCCTATCATCCCTGGCTTTATATCAGCAGGACGCAGTACTTTCATGTGCAGCCCTAGCAGACACTATAACTCCATGCTTCCACTGCACTGCTTATAAAATGCCCAGATAAGATAAGAGATATTTATGAAGGGTTATTTGAAGGAAATGAGCCCATCCATTTCTTTATAATCTAGAGCTAAAGCCCGATCATCAGAACATTGCAGGTTCAGAACATATTATCCTGGCCTGCTGCAAAATTGCTTTTCCTGAGTTCAACGTTCTGTCCTCGGTGCTTACTGAGGGATGAGTCAAGAAAACATTCCATGAATCCCATAAATGTGTTTGCAACAGAGAAGTCATAAGAGAACCTTTTTACCTTGCCTCCCTTACTCTCCTATTGATAAGGTGAAGCTCCCAGTGAGAACTATCCTTTAAAGTTAGATACTGGGTGAAACTTTACATTCCTTGAGAATATTCCTTAGCATTTATTTTATTTTTTATTTTAAAAACACTGAAATAGTGCTTACCTTGTGCCAGCCACTGTTTTAAATGCTTTACTAATACTGGCACATTTGATTTACTCCTCATAACATGCCTATATAAGGAAGTTACTTCTATCATTCTTTTATTAAGCTAATGAAGAAACAGAGGCACAGGGTGATTACTAAACCTGCCCAAGGTCATACAGTTAATAAGTACTTGTTTTTTTTCTTCACTTACAATTTGAAAACAAATGTGGACATACAGATGGCTAACAAACACATGAAAAGATGCTCAACATCACTTGTTATCAGAGAAATGCAAATCAAAACCACAACGAGGTACCATTTCACGCTAGTCAGAATGGCTGCAATCCAAAAGTCTACAAGCAATAAATGCTGGAGAGGGTGTGGAGAAAAGGGAACCCTCTTACACTGTTGGTGGGAATGTAAACTAGTACAGCCACTATGGAGAACAGTGTGGAGATTCCTTAAAAAACTGCAAATAGAACTGCCTTATGACCCAGCAATCCCACTGCTGGGCATACACACCAAGGAAGCCAGAATTGAAAGAGACACGTGTACCCCAATGTTCATCGCAGCACTGTTTATAATAGCCAGGACATGGAAGCAACCTAGCTGTCCATCAGCAGATGAATGGATAAGAAAGCTGTGGTACATATACACAATGGAGTATTACTCAGCCATTAAAAAGAATACATTTGAATCAGTTCTAATTCAAACTGGTGGATGAAACTGGAGCCGATTATACAGAGTGAAGTAAGCCAGAAAGAAAAACACCAATACAGTATACTAACGCTTATATATGGAATTTAGAAAGATGGTAACGATAACCCTGTATGCGAGACAGCAAAAGAGACTCAGATGTATAGAACAGTCTTTTGGACTCTGTGGGCGAGGGAGAGGGTGGGATGATTTGGGAGAATGGCATTGAAACATGTATAATATAAGAAACGAATCGCCAGTCTAGGTTCGATGCAGGATAAAGGATGCTTGGGGCTGGTATGGGGAGGGATGACCCAGAGGAATGGTATGGGGAAGGAGGCGGGAGGGGGGTTCAGGATTGGGAACACGTGTACACCTGTGGCGGATTCATGTTGATGTGTGGCAAAACCAATACAGTATTGTAAAGTAAAAAAATAAAAAATAATAATAAAACAAATCTGTTTGCTTTCTTACCAGGTTTGCTAGGAGGTTTGGAAGCAGAATTTTTACCCAGCCCTAGAATTTTTGTAGGATACTTTACCTGTAAATACGCACTTTGTCTTCCTTTGAAGTTTTTTTTAATTGATTTGGCTGCACTGGGTCTTAGTTGCAGCATGCAGGATCTAGTTCCCTGAGCAGGGGTCAAACCCAGGCCCGACTGGGACTGTAGTCTTAGCCACTGGACCACCAGGGAAGTCCCTGTTTTGAAGTTCTGATATTGCATTGTATTGCATTTTCTTTGTTCCTGGATGGATAGATATATGAATAAAAATAACAATGGAGACAAAGACTGAGATCTAGATAAAACTACAATTAACATAGGCAGTTCCTATATGTGAAGACAAGTTCTTTGTAACATTAGAGCAAGGGGAAAGAATCATTTCTGTATTTGATTAATATGAATTCAAATTAAATAAAATTCTGAAACAAAGATATAAAGGAAATTCAAATAAGAAACTAAACGTGTTTAGGCAAAAGGGAGGAAGATGAAAATTTCTAATATGAAAGAAAATGAAAGTGTTAGTCGCTCAGTCCTCTCTGGCTGTTTCAGACCCCAAGGACTGTAGCCCACCAGTTTCCTCTGACCACAGAATTCTCCAGGCAGGAATACTAGAGTAGGTAGCCATTCCCTTCTCCAGGGGATCATTTCAATCCAGTGATCAAACCCAGGTCTCCTGCATTGCAGGCAGATTCTTTACCATCTCAGCCACTGGGCTATATAATTTTTAACATATAATAATAATTTTCTAACGCACAAATTCACTGGGTTCAGGAGAAAAGGTAAAAAAATATATACAGGAGTTTGTCGTTGTGCTGCCCAGAGTTTATAGTTTTTTAAAGCAATTTTTCTTTACAGGGTCCAGAAAAGCAATAAATTTAACAAGGCACAGGAAAGCAATCAGGAGCCCAAGCATAAAGACCACATACTAGAACACAGTGACACTAAGAAATATCTGTTCTTATCTTTTGTTGCAAATAAGATCCTTCAGCGACAATAGATTTTCCTTTATAATCACTCACAGCCAATTCCAAATTCATACAGAGGTAAGAGTTTAGCTCTGCAGCTGAACCAAAGCTCCTTCACATCCAGAAGTAGTTTTCAACTTTGTCTCTGTGATATCCCTTTGTCTGAAAAGGGACAAGAAGAACTGTTCCATGGGCAATTGGATGGCGTCGGTGAAAAGAAACACCCATTTATTTGGATGCTCTTTCTTTATCAAGTTACTTACTTACTCACTGATCATTCTTCCAGGAAGCATGCTAAAGATACCACCACCATCATTATCTCAGCAGAGAAACTGAGAAGCCAGCTGAACATTGCTTTGACCAAAAGTATTACATTTTATAGGCAACAGTCTCCCCTCTGCATGGGGAGTGGTGGGAGTCTGCTTCATTTCTGTGTGCTGCATTCACAAACACCACAGGCTCTGTGGCTTCAACAGAGAAGTTTTTCTCACAACTCTGGAGGCTAGAAGTCTGAAACCAAGGTGTCAGCAGGGTTCACTCTTCTGCGGCCCCTCTCCTTGGCTTGTAGACGCCACCTTCTCCCTGTGTCGTCACATGGGCTTCCCTCTATATGTGTCTGCGTCCTACTTTCTGCTTCTTCTGTTGGGGATGACCTCATTTTAACTTAATTACCTCTTTTAAAACCCCCATCTCAGGACTTCCCTGGCAGTTCAGCAGTTAGGACTTCACCTTCCAATGCAGGGCATGTGGGTTTGAACCCTGATCAGGGAGCGGAGATCCCACCATGCTTGTAGCCAAAAAAAATATAGAACAGAAACAATATTGTAACAAATTCAATAAAGACTTTTTAAATGGTCTATTAAAAAGCAAAGACTTCACTTTGCCTACAAAGGTCCATATAGTCCAAGTTATGGTTTTTCCATTAGTCATGTACACATGTGAGAGTTAGACCATAAAGAAGGCTGAGCACCAAAGAATTAATGCTTAGGAACTGTGGTGCTGGAGACGATTCTTGAGAGTCCCTTGGACAGCAAGGAAATCAAATCAGTCAATCCTAAAGGAAATCAACCCTGAATATTCATTGGAAGAATGGATGCTAAAGCTGAAGTTCCAAGAATTTGGCCATCCGAAGCAAAGAGTCGATTCACTGGAAAAGACCCTGATGCTGGGAAAGATTGAGGGCAAAAGGAGAAGAGGGTGGCAGAAGATAAGATGGTTAGATAACATCACTGACTCACTGGACATGAGTTTGAGCAAACTCTAGGAGATAGTGAAGGGCAGGGAAGCTTGGTGTGCTGCAGTCCATGGGGCTGCAGAGTCAGACATGACCCCACAACTGAACAACAACAAATTTTTTAAAAAATCTCCAAATACAGTCACATTCTGAGGTATTGGGGGTTAAAGACTTCAACACATGAGAATTCAGCTAAGACCATCTGGAAGCTCAGGCTTCCTCATGTCTCTACCAGGTTCTGAGCAGACTCTATTTTGCAGCCAAGAGATTAATCACAGCAGCCCCCATTTCTCAGAAGCCACATGAATGACTTTAAAAATTGATGATTTTCTGCCAAGAGCCAGAAGACCTAAGAGAGAGAAAGATTTTGACCACAAAATAAAGATCTCAGTTTTCTTAACTCTTCCATGACATAAACATGAGTTGAGAAAATACCCTAAACTAGAAAATCAAAATTGTAGGAATAAAAGTGACATTTTAAATTTGAGGCCACAACAAGGTACGAAGAGAGCGCTCAAAGGAGAACGGAACAGGAATTGAAAACTGAGAACAGGGAGCCACTACTCCTTGGGAAAACTTAAATTGTGTCCTCTCTGTTTCAACCAGAACTTCCAACACCCTCATCAAATCAAAGAATCTAAATAAAATTGGAAAGGACAGCTTACAGCTGAATCTATGTAGATCTCCTCATGGTCAGAGAAGATGCTGGACAGGCTGTCAATGTCATTTATGAGTAAAACAAAAGGAGGCTCACTAGCCTCCCTATATTCCCTGTGTACTCTGAACATTCCAGGTCTCCTCGCTGTTTGCACAGTTGGAGTCAAACAGCTCAGCCTCCTGAAATATGAGCCCTAGATACATTTCATCAAAGCCAGATCTTTCTATGGATACCCATAGCCTGTTAGAGCTGGAGAGGATATTTATTACACTCACCAAATCCAGTGTCCTCCAGGTAGCCCATGTGATGTGAACAGCTTTCTCAGAAAAGGGTTTGTAGTCAAAAAGTTTGCAGAATGCAAACTTTACATGGTCTGTGGTTTGTTGTTTTTTGAACCCTACATACTTCTCAGAGCCTCACTGTTGCTAAAATGTATAGTTTCATACATTTTTATAATATTAATAGAACATATAATAAGTATTATATAAACTTTAACATTTATCATATGAAATTTTATACATATCATATAATATGTAATGTGATCTATTCATACATAGGTATTATATGTGAAAGTGTTAGTCGCTCAATCATGTCTGACTCTTTGCAACCACATGGACTGTAGCTCACCAGGCTCCTCAGCCCATGGAACTCTCCAGGTAATAATACTGGAGTGGGTTGCCATTCCCTACTCCAGGGGATCTTCCCAACCCAGGGATCAATCCAGGTCTTCTGCATTGCAGGTAGGTTCTTTACTGTCTGAGCCACCAGGGAAGCCCCAGGTATTACATACGTAAACTTTACTATTTTAGTTTGAATACATCATGGAGTATATAGTTTTTTTACAACTTTCTTGACTTTCCAAATCGGGAAAGGAGTATGTAAAGGCTATATATTGTCATCCTGCTTATTTAATTTATATGGCAGAGTACATCATGTGAAATGCCAGGCTAGATGAAGCACGATCTGCAATCAAGATTGCCAGGAGAAATATCAATAACCTCAGATATGCAGATGACACCACATTTATGGCACAAAACAAAGAAGAACTAAAGAGCCTCTTGATGAAAGTGAAAGAGGAGAGTGAAAAAGCTGGCTTAAAATTCAACATTCAGAAAACTAAGATCATGGCATTTGGTCCCATCAGTTCATGGCAAATAGATAGGGAAATTGGTGGAAACAGTGACAGACTTTATTTTGGGGGGCTCCAAAATCACTGCAGATGGTGACTGCAGCCATGAAATTAAAAGACACTTGCTCCTTGGAAGGAAAGTTATGACCAATCTGGAAGGAAAGTTATGACCAATCTAGACAGCATATTAAAAAGCAGAGACATCACTTTGCCAACAAAAGTCTGTCTAGTAAAAGTTATGATTTTTCCAGTGGTCATGTATGGGTGTGAGAACTGGACCATAAAGAAAGCTGAGCACTGAAGTATTGATGCTTTTGAACTGTGGTGTTGGAGAAGACTCTTGAGAGTCCCTTGGACTGCAAGGAGATCCAACCAGTCCATCCTAAAGGAGATCAGTCCTGAATATTCATTGGAAGGACTGATGCTGAAACTGAAACTCCAATACTTTGGCCACCTGATGCGAAGAACTGACTCATTGGAAAAGACCCTGATGCTGGGAAAGACTGAAGGCGGGAGGAGAAGGGGATGACAGAGGATGAGATGGTTGGATGGCATCACTGACTCAATGGACATGAGTTTGAGTAAACTCCAGGAGTTGGCAATGGACAGGGAGGCCTGGCGTGTTGCAGTCCATGGCGTCGCTAAGAGTCAGACACGACTGAGAGACTGAACTGAACTGACCCCAGAAGCACTGTTACAGAGACAGTTCTTAGAGGACCTTGAGAAATGCAGATATAGTCCAACTGCCTCATTTAACAGATTAAGAAACAAAGAACACAAGATTGATGCCACTTTCCCAGGGCAGTGCCAAGATCAGGGCATAAATATCCCAATTCCCAATGTCCTTTCTTCTATGTCACTGAACTTTTTCCTAGTGAATACTGACTGTGGACTTGGACAGAAGGCCTCTGCAGATAATCATTCAAGAAATCTGAATCTTTGAGTTTGAATGTAACGTCTGACATAATGACGTATTTAATCCTCATATAAAATATACCAAATGCTATACAAAATTTTGGATTTGGCCTATCAATGGAGTACTCAAATAAGAAAAGAATTATGAATTGAATATATTTAAATTCTCGCATCAACAAAACTCTTCCACAGGTTAACAGAGTCTGGTCAATACATATTATCATGAATAGTAGCTCACAAAAGTGTAAGCAAGAACATGGACAAAGGAAACCTTTAGAAACACCAAATTCTTAGCTAGAATATCAGTCTCCTTGTTTTCTGACCACTTATGAAAAACACAATTTCAATTTCATCTTTTCTTTCTGTAAGAATAGGAGTACCAAAGCAATTATCCTTCAACTAAAAAATTTTTTAAAAAGCAATAAAGAATGAAAATGCTTGAATAAATAGGTATTTTCAACTTCTTAAAAAAAGAATAATAAAAAAAAAGTACCAGCTACATACAGGATGGCCCATTAAACTGAATCTTAGAAAAACAAGTAGATTTTTAATATAAGCAGCTCTCAAATGTTTCATAAGATACACTTACACTATATTTTTTCTCTATATCGGGCAATTCTGCCTATGAAGAATACTCACTCTTGGTGAAAAGGCCTTCAGGAAAGTAACAGATAAATATGTCATTAGAAAGTAAAAGCTGAGACTTCCCTGGTGGTCCAGTGGCTAAGAATCTGTGCTCCCAACCCAGGAGACCCAGGTTCAGTCCCTGTCACAGAACTAGATCCTGCGTGCCAAAACTAAGACAGTGCAGCCAAATAAACATATAAGAAAGTATAGCTTGATAGTAAGGAAAAGCCAGAAAAGGCTTATTATCATTCAATAACTGAAGCTCATTCTGAGATTTAAACTCAGCCATCAGAGATGAGAGACTAAGGGATACATTTATGGATGAAATTACATTTCCTACATTCCCGATTTAAGCCTCAATGAAATCTACCAAAAGCCAACCTGTGTTTTAAAATGGAAGTCTGTATCTATGTCAGAGCTAACAAAAATTTTAAGAACTATTCCGTACATAACCCGTGTATGGATCAGTTTCTTTGTGTGTGAATAAAACTGTTCAATACGTGTCTGCTCCAGACTGTGTTGTCAGTCCTGGGCTCCAAGCCTGGCATATGTTAGCATTCAGGAAACTTGTGAATAAATGAATGAATGAACAGTCAATTCCCACCTCATTTTTACATTGGCACCACTGACCAACATTAGGGAAAGAAAACTAAAATGTTTTCATGACCCAGACTGGTAAGGTAAGAGGTGTGCTGCTGGGGAAATTCACTAACAGTCCAGTGGTTAGGACTCCATACTTCCACTGCTGTGGGCCCAGGCTCAATCTCTGGTTAGGGAACTAAGAGCCTGCAAACCGCACAGCGTAGTGAAAAGAAAAAGAGAGAGAGAGATGTCCTGCTGGAATATATTCAGGAATGGTAGAACACGCAGCAAACTACACGGTGCTTGCCTCTCACCTGTGTGCAAACTCTGGTCAAGATAAGCAATATAGAGGGAAGAAAAGAGATGGAGCTGAACAAAACAGTTAATAAAAGCTGAGCAAGTGTACTAAGAATCCAAAATTGAAAAGACCCTGAAATCTCATCACCACCATTGAGGGACAGGCCCGCCTTGAAAGGGGTGAAATGAACTACATGGGGATTAACAACAGTTAAAACTCTATTGCTTTTTTTTTAATGGCTGAGTAATACTCCATTGTGTATATGTACCACACCTTTCTTATCCATTCATCTGCTGATGGACATCTAGGTTGTTTCCATGTTCTGGCTATTATAAACAGTGCTGCGACGAACATTGGGGTACATGTGTCTCTTTCTATTCTGGTTTCCTTGGTGTGTATGCCCAGCAGTGGGATTGCTGGGTCATAAGGCAATTCTATTTGCAATTTTTTAAGGAATCTCCACACTGTTCTCCATAGTGGCTATATTAGTTTGCATTCCCACCAGCAATGTAAAAGGGTTCCCTTTTCTCCACACCCTCTCCAGCATTTATTGCTTGCAGACTTCTGGATTGCAGCCATTCTGACTGGTGTGAAGTGGTACCTCATTGTGGTTTTGATTTGCATTTCTCTGATAATGAGTGATGTTGAGCATCTTTTCATGTGTTTGTTAGCCATCCGTATGTCTTCTTTGGAGAAATGTCTATTTAGGTCTTTGGCCCATTTTTTGATTGGGTCATTTATTTTTCTGGAATTGAGCTGCATAAGTTGCTTGTATATTTTTGAGATTAGTTGTTTGTCAGTTGCTTCATTTGCTATTATTTTCTCCCAATCAGA
>SJYQ01104555.1:87868-106980 GCA_006410935.1 Redunca redunca
TTCATGCTGATGAAGGACAGGAAGCAACGCAATAGTGTAAAGCAATTATCTTTCAATTAAAAATAAATTTTTACAAAGAAAGACTTCTTATAGGAAGAGATGATCAAGAGGGAGGAGACAGATGTATACCTATGGCTGATTCATGTGGATGTATGGCAGAAACCATCACAGTATTATAAAGTAACTATCCTCCAATTAAAAATAGAATTTTTTAAAAGACTTATAAAACTATAGTAATTAAGACAATGTGGCATGACACAAAGATAGAAAAATATTCCAATTAAATGGAATAGAGTTCAAAAGCATAGCTATATAATTGGTAAACACGTGGGAACACTTCAGTGAAGTGCTAGAAAGAAAGGTCCTTTCAATACAAGGAAATGTATCACTTGGATTTCAACATGGAAAAATTATTCTCAACCCCTCCTCATACAATACACAAAAGCATTCTAGAAGTCTTAAAGATATAAACACTAAAGGCACAATGATAAAGCTTTCATGACAAAAACATAGGGGAAAAATACTGATGAGCTTGGAATTATTTTCAAAAACATATGCCACAAATTACTCTTATCTAGAATGTTTATACAGAGAAGGCAATGGCACCCCACTCCAGTACTCTTGCCTGGAGAATCCCATGGGCGGAGGAGCCTGCTAGGCTGCAGTCCATGGGGTCGCTGGGAGTTGGACATGACTGAGCGACCTCACTTTCACTTTTCACTTTCATGCACTGGAGAAGGAAATGGCAACCCACTCCAGTGTTCTTGCCTGGAGAATCCCAGGGACGGGGGAGCCTGGTGGGCTGCCATCTCTGGGGTCGCACAGAGTCGGACACGACGGAAGCGACGCAGCAGCAGCAGCAGAATGTTTATATGTCAGTGTATAAATACAGGCTATACAAAAAGACAGACAATGCAGTAGAAAAAGTTAACACATACTTTACCTCCCTCTCCCCCCAAAAAAGATATCCAAGTGGCAAATAAACAAATGAATAGGTTAAAACCTCATCAGTTCAGTTCAGTTGCTCAGTCACGTCCGACTCTTTGTGACCCGATGAACTGCAACATGGCAGGCCTACCTGTCCATCCCCAACTCCCAGAGTCCACCCAAACCCATTCCATTGAGTCAGTGATGCCATCCAACCATCTCATCCTCTGTCGTCCCCATCTCCTCCTGCCCTCAATCTTTCCCAGCATCAGGGTCTTTTCCAATTACTCAGCTCTTCACATCAGGTGGCCAAAGTATTGGAGTTTCAGCTTCAGCATCAATCCTACCAATGAACAGGACTGATCTCCTTTAGGATGGACTGGTTGGATCTCCTTGCTGTCCAAGGGACTCTCAAGAGTCTTCTCCAACACCACAGTTTGAAAGCATCAGTTCTTCAGGGCTCAGCTTTCTTTATGGTCCAGTTCTCACACCCATACATGACTACTGGAAAAACCATAGCCTTGACTAGACAGACCTTTGTTGACAAAGTAATATCTCTGCTTTTCAATATGCTATCTAGGTTTCATCAAGAATATACAAATGAAAATTAAAACCACAATGATATACCACTGTACACAAACTGGAAGAGCTAGAAATAAACAATACAAAAAAATACTAGCATTCCTAAAGCTCTGGTGAGGATGTGAACAACTGGAGATAGCATGAATCACAGGAGTGTCGCTTGGCACAAACACACAGGAAAACTCTTTGGCACTGTTGATAAATGAAAACTACTTTGTGTGTATTGCAGGACTGAACAAATGAGAAAATACATAGATATTATTGTGAGTCCAGTTTCTTGCTATAGAAGAAGTAAGAAACAGGTACTGAATGAGCAAAGTCAAAGGACACTATTGAATGGACTGCAATTAGCAGCAACAGAAAAATATGACTTCAGCTGTTTCTACTGAAGGACCCAAAGCCAGTGACACCCCAGGAGGACTGGATTCCAGGCCTCAGTTTCTAAATGCCACTCCTCTCTCTTGGGAAAATTGTGGGGTAGCCACCAGATGAGGCTGAAACACCTCAGCATCAGGCAAGAATCATGACTGGATGCTTAAGGTAAATTGGGGAAAAGATCTGGGGGGAAAAAATGAGGACATTTACAAAGCATTTGAGTAACTTCCAACACTTTTTTAGCTAATTACAAAATAAAATAAATTTATAGTGGAAAAAATAGGTAACAACTTAACCAAGTAATCAAAATGAGGATCACAAAGAGGCAAAACATCAACAAAAAGATGCAGATGTGATTGCATCAGGACACGTAACACTTACGTGGTATTCAGTCCCAAACCTCAGTCCCTTCACGAGGAAATATCAAAGACACCCAAACTGAGGAATATTCTAAAAATATCTGGCCGGTAATTTTCATGAAAGACCAGGGAAAGCTGAGGAACTCTTCTTGATCAAGAGACTACAGAGACATGACAATTAAATGTAATGTGAGATCCTGAACTGGATCCTTTATTATAAAAATAGCTTTAAGAAGGATATTATGGAACAACTGATATACTTGGAATATGACCTAGAGAATAGGCAGCAGTATTATTTGATGCTAAGTTCCCTGAATTTGATAACACTATTGTAGTTAGCAAGTAAATATCTTTGCATACAACCTTCTTTCAAATGATTCAAAAAATATAGTGTATATAAAATATTTAACATAGACATAAACAATAAATGGATGATTTGTTCATAAAAAAAAATTTAAGAAATTTCTTTCATTTCAGTTACTCTTTTCTCTGACCCAATTTATTTCTTTCATTTAATTTTAATTATTGGTTTTTCTGACTTTCTTTAATGCTTTCTTTCAAATTTTTCATTCAAATCTATTCTCCCTTGGGACCATTTTAATTTATTAGTCATTTCTGACATCATCTGAGCCAACTCTAGTGGACATTTCTTGTTTTTGTCCATTTTTGTTCTTAATTTTTGAATATCCCATTTTAGGTGTTTTCTTTTAAAATTCTCCATGCTATTTTGGGGTGCTATGGCACAGTTTTATTCTGCTCCAGGGGAGATTTTTGCTGGCAATTTTTGTCAACTGAGATGTGTTGATTCTCAATTCCTGTTTTCTTCTTCCACTAATTTTGAATGGAGTTGGCCTCATTTTCATTTTTTCTAGGCATTTCATGTAAACAGTTCCTACAAGAGTCCCTCTCTGTTAATGTAATGAGCTGCACTTTCCTCAATGATTGATATGTTTTTGGTGGTAATGAATGAGGAGAGAGACAGTTGATGTATCTTCTGAGCTTGGGTAAATTTCCCCATTTACCAGTACTTTGGTCACCACAAGAAAAGCCAACTCATTGGAAAAGACCCTGATGCTGGGAAAGATAGAAAGCAGGAGGAGAAGGGGTCAACAGAGGATGAGGTAGTTAGATAGCATCATTGACTCAGTGGACATGAGTTTGAGCAAACTCCAGGAGATACTGAAGGACAGGGAAGCTTGGCGTGCTACAGTCCATGGCAAAGAAGTTTTGCAAAGGGGTTGCAAAGAGTAGGGCACAACTTAGCAAATGAACAACAAAAACAACCTCTATTTGCAGTATACTGTAAAAACAGTCAAAAGATACTACTCTTAACTGTAAACAATTTTTAAATATATATTAAATAATTAATATGAAATCAAAGATGGCTTAATTTCAAAAGTCTTTAATCTTTAATTACATGAAGAAGTCAACTTAGTAAATAATTTGGAAATATCCCAGTTGACAAAATAAA
Organism: Redunca redunca; assembly: GCA_006410935.1. Lineage (NCBI taxonomy): Eukaryota > Metazoa > Chordata > Mammalia > Artiodactyla > Bovidae > Redunca > Redunca redunca. Next base: position 91,583 of record SJYQ01104555.1, read on the forward strand.
AAGTCAACCACAAAGCCTGGAACGTGGCACAGTGCCTGACACAGTATGCCCCACACATAGGTGTCACATAAAAAATCAATATGTTAAGAAAGAAACATCACCTCCCTGCTCAGAACCTTCTAACTGCTTCTCATCTCGTCATAAATGAAATCAAAGGGTCTTAAAATGGCCTCTGAAGTCCCCTCTGTCTCATTTCTCACTCTTGTACCTGTGGTTCTCTTATCTGACCTCCTTGTGGTTTCTAGAATATTCCATGTGCACTAGGGCTATGGTGCTTCCTTTTCTCTATACCTTGGGTTTTCTTCACCCAGATCCCTGCCTAGTTTTCTCCCTCTCAGGTCTGTACTCGAACGCCAGCTCTTCAGGGAACCTCCCTTCACCACTCTCTTTTGGTTTTCAACCTTTCATCCACACACCCTTCCCTGCTTTTTTCTCCTTTGCCTTTATCATCATTTAACACATTACAGTTCCCCCTTTTCATCTGTTTTATTCCTTGTCTCTCGACACCAGATCACCCTTGAATATTGAGAGAATATAAACTCCAAGAAGGCAATAATTTAAGCCTGCATTTTTCACTCAGATCCCAGAGCATTATGCCCTCTTATAATGGCTACACACATGAAAGAATTAATAAGTAAAAGGCCAGATGAATGAATGACAACTAGAAGGTTGAGTCTGGAGAGTTGGAGAGAAGCCAGATGATGAGGTTATGGGATGTAGATCTTGTTCTAAATGCAATAATAAGTCACCAGATACTCTCAGTGGAAAATGTTAAGAAAAAATTTATACTATTTTATAATTTGTAACAAGAGTGACAAGGGGGAGCGGGAAGTAGGCAGTAGCCCAACATTGTCGGAGCCTCCAGTCAAGATGATGGCTGCAGAGCTAGAATGAAATAAGAAATTGTCAAACTGGTGTGATGCCATGGATGCCAACAGGAGAGATTGGTTCAAAGATGAGGAAATAGTGCCAGGCCGTTCCCTGAACATGGAGGGAGTGTAGACTAAAGCAGTCTCATTGCACTTAAGGGCACAGAAGTCCTCACTTTCCTCAGCAGAAGGAGAAACTTCAAGGCTACTCACAGAAGACACAGTCTCAGGAAACCAAGCTGAGAATACCTGGAAAATCGATATTGCAGATAAGTTGGCTTTGAGAAGAGATGGCAATGGTTTTTAAATCAAAAGTATACTGATCGCACATGGAGGTTGGAAGGAAATGCCTGGCATATCAAATCCTGTTCCCTTCTCATGCCATCTTACAAACAACCCTCAGTCCAATTCCACTCTTGATTCTCCACAGAATGCCCTTGAGAAATAGGAAATAGGTTAACCTTCCCTAAGTCACTCATTCTACTGTTTAACCCTAGCTTTCTGCGCTAATGCCCTGAAATCCTAGGTAAATCCTCTAGACCACAGCCTATTTGAGGACCATAATCTCTTCTCACCACAGGATCAAACCAACTATCTCTTCAGATACAGCCAGGTTTTGTTTTGCCTTCTCAGTACATTGAATATAGAAGTTGACATCAGAGTCTGAAAGGGTAATTGTATGTGATTGTATTTCTCTAACGCTAATTTCAAAAGCCCACACAAACCATAATTTGCTGTGTCTTTGCAGATGTTATCTTGTGTGGTTTATAATCCATTAATTGTTATGTTGCTCAAATGTTCTTATAAATTTTCTGGGTCTGCCTACATACCTCATTTGAAAGTTACTCTCAGGTATACTTTTTGTAACCTTCAGTCATCTTCTTGACGAAAGAAGAAAATCTGCGATAGACGGTGGCAGAGGTGCTTTACCTCCACCATTGATCCCTATACTTTCATATTTTACTTTGCTTGCCCACATTTTATGCTGTATTTGTTGCTTCCCAATTGTGCCATGTTAGGAAGCTGAATGTTAATTAATTTGTCTCCCAATTAGAAAGCTCAATCACTGGAAGACATTTCCAATATCTATAATACTTAAATCATATTTTAATTAAATGAGAATAACATGTATGTCCTTCTTCTATCTTCTCCACTCCTGTGCCTGTCACATATTAGGTACTTAATGAATATATGGTGTTATGAGTAAATGAGTGAATAAAAGCATTTTACAAACTTTTGTCAGAATGTGCAGCAGTCTAAACATGCTGATATTAAAAAGGAAAGGAAATTACTCTGTGCATTTAGAGGTGTGGGATTTGTCAGTGCTCTCCTAGAGAAGTTTCTGAGATGATGGAAATGTTCTACATGGTGTTGCTCAATTTGGTGTCCATTAGCCCCCATCTATGGGGTCGCACAGAGTCAGACACGACTGAAGCGACAGCAGCAGCAGCAGCAGCAGCAGCCTATGACCAAGCTAGACAGCATATTAAAAAGCAGAGACATTACTTTGCCAACAAAGGTCCGTCTAGTCAAAGATATCGTTTTTCCAGTGGTCACGTATGGATGCAAGAGTTGGACCATAAAGAAGGCTGAGCACTGAAGAATTGATGCTTTTGAACTGTGGTGTCAGAGAAGATTCTTGAGAGTCCCTTAGGCTGCAAGGAGATCCAACCAGTCCATCCTAAAGGAAATCAGTCCTGAATATTCATTGGAAGGACTGATGCTGAAGCTGAAACTCCAATACTTTGGCCACCTGATGCGAAGAACTGACTCATTGGAAAAGATCCTGATGCTGGGAAATATTGAAGGCAGGAGGAGAAGGGGACGACAGAGGATGAGATGGCTGGAAGGCATCACCAACTCGATGGACATGAGTTTGAGTGAACCCCGGGAGTTGGTGATGGACAGGGAGGCCTGGCATGCTGCAGTTCATGGGGTCACAAAGAGTCAGACACGACTGAGTGACTGAAATGAACTGAACTGAACGGAGCCACATTCTGCTACTGAGCATTTGAGATGTGACTAGTCTGAAAAACTAAATCTTAATCTGGTTTAATTTTCACTAATTTAAAGAGCCACATGTGGCTACCACAGTGGACAGTGCCCAGTCCCATCCTTCTGAAGACTAGAAGCATATTCTTGATGTGTCCATGCTTGTGCTCAGTCACTTCATTCGTGTCTGACTCTTTGTGACCCCGTGGACTATAGCCCACCAGGCCCCTCTGTCCATGGGATTCTCCAGGCAAGAGTACTTGAGTGGGTTGCCATGCCCTCCTCCAGGGGATCTTCTCAACCCAGGAATCAAAGCTGTGTCTCTTAAGTCTCCTGCATTGGCATGTGGGTTCTTTACCACCTGGGAAGCCCCATATTCTTGATAGGCCCCTACAGTGTTAGAAATAAATTAATGCAAACACCAGTGTGAGGTGTTCAGCATCAGCCTGAGGCAGTAATGTAGTAGAGTTGGCTGGAGAAACACACTAACCACTACCACCCCCTCCAAACACACATACACACACTTCCACCTCCGTCATCCATACCTTTCCCTCAGAATTTACCATGTTCAAAAGATAATGTTGCTGCAAGCCCTGGGACTGAGTCTTACTACTTTCAGTATATCCATTTCTTAGAGGGCCTGGCATAGAGTCACCACTGAAGTGAATGCATATACAGCAATGCATTTATGCTGTTTTTTCATTTAGGTACAAATTACGTCTATGTAGCACAATACCAAATATCACACATACATAGACACGACCATGATTAGGGTTTTCTCATATCCCAGTTTAACCTGGGCAATAAATATCAGGTTAAACTTACTATCCCAGTGTCCCCATTTGGATTCTCATCCTTTGATTCTCAAAAGTATCACTGTTTGAACTCTAGCAAATCCCTATTCTTTATCAACTCTCCAGAGACATATATATATAAATATAATTGCTACATTTTGGAATAGCCAACTTATTATTACTATGATTATTATTAAATTCTCCTTCTTGGTCTGATCATTTTAAATGTACATTAGAGGTATTTCTTGATTAAGTACAGTATGTTCTGATTAAGTAAAAGAAAATAATGTTGAAGTATAAGAGCCATTCGGTTTCCATAAAAATTGAAGACTTGACTCAAGTCATAATTAAAAAGGAATTATGTACAAAATTAACACTGAACGGTGAAATTAAACCCTTGTTGCCACCCCATGTTGTTGCAAAGAACACTAAAACAAGTTGAGAAACCACTTCAAAACCAGGCATGGTGTGCTTACACTTGAGGCCACCCCTAAATCTGCCCATGGCCAAGTTACCTGCCAGATCAGACCAGAATTAGAATTCTTGTGTTGAACATTATTCAAGCTAATTTGAAATGTAATTGCATAATCACATCAATATAGTCAAAGAAATGTGGTTTTTACCGACAAGGTATAATCATTTTCTAATTACCAATTAAGAACTCTCCACAGTTTATTAGAAATGGAGAATTACAGTATGTGAATTAACCCAGTTGCCCTCTGGAAGTCCTCGGGTGACAGAAATATAAATAATTCACTGTGAAACCCTGGCTGTAATTAGTATCCTGAAACCAAAATTCAAGCCCCCATGCTTTCTACTCTCTCATCTTCAATACCAATTAAATTTATTTAATCCAAGTTCCAAGGGAGAATAATATTGATCCCAGTGGCTCTGATCAGTGTGTTTGTTGTAACTGCCAGTGAGGGGGCCAACTTTTGTAAATCCTAGTTGCTCAAAAATGGTCCATTTGCACAATGAAATTTAAAGTACAGCTAAGAGTTCCTGAGTAACCAGTTAAAATAGTTGCCTAAATGCATATGATGCCTGAATGCTGGATGAGCAGTCAGAACACCTGGATTCTAGCCTGAACTTCCCTCTCAAATTGTCTGAACCCCCAGGTTCCTCATGTACAGAATCAGCATAATTACCCCAACCTATGTATCACACAAGGTTAGAAGGGCTCAAACAAAGGAAATAAAGTGTGTGGATGTGCTCTATAAAATGAGTCTCACTCTACACACACAATCAAATATTTTAAGGTGTTCTTTAAGTAGAACTATAGTGATAGCAGTACTTCTCTAGGAATCAGCATGCTCAGTGAAACTGGCAAGGATCCCCTGCTAGCCTGAGGGGTCTCTGTTTCCTCAGCCCAAGAAAGCTCTTTGAGAGACCTGTCTCTGCCTTTGGAGCTTCCAGTCCAGCCCTCCACCTTCCACCTCTAAGAGTGTCAACAGTTGCCCCCCAGAATCTTGCCGGAAAGATCAGCTTTGTGTTTTCTTTATTCCCTATGCACCTCAATACAACAGGACATTTTGTTCTACCTCTCAAAACATTTTGACCAAGGGCCCTAGCTGCCATTATATGCCCAGATCAGTGCAAATTTCCATGGGAGAAATCCCTGCCATAGTTATTGCTATTGCAGTCCCTGTATGATCAGGAAAGGCTGCTGGTTACTCTCTCCCCCAAAATAGAACTGCTGTCTGTGTAAGTTCCCAGGTCACACCCAGAATCAGGAAATGTCCCTCCCTCAAATTTAAAAGAAAAAAAAAAAGCTGGAGATCACTACCTCACTTCTCCCTGGAATTTTGGTTCCTCTAACCCCTGTGCCCCCACAACTCTCTGATATTTTCAACAAAAAAAAATTTATTTTGTAAGGCTTTTTTTTCCGATATACACTTGTCTGCTGTGTCCTGTTACATCACTCCTGGGGGTGGAAGTCATATCAAGATCCTTTAAATTCTGTACTAATAAATTTTGCACACATCCTTTAAGTTTTAAAAATTAAACCTCAATTTTACTTAAATCTTGAGGCTCCAATTTTCTAATGAATGGTTTATTTAACCTTGAATCCTAATTGATAGTTGTTTCAGAAAATGATATTATTTCAACAGATTCTCTAGCACAGGTACAAGGAGATTGGCACCAGAAGTGTTTGGCATCAACACTGTTATATCACATGGAATGGCCACTCATGGGATCACTTATAAGGTTCTTTTTGATCTTGACTTAGAAAAAATATTAATCATAGGATTATATTGAGATTATATGATATCTTTTCCATAGAAATGAAAATAAAATTGAACACATTGCTTATGTATTATTAAGTATTGTGTGGTAATTCCCTCCATACATCTAATAAAGAAATATATGTACAGAGAGGCAGAGTAAATTGCCTAAGAGTAGAGAGTTACCTGATGGAAAGTTTTCAAAATAAATTAATCCAGATTTCAAGGTTGTCCTTAGAGGACTGACTCCTACCTCTATCTGATGGCAATAAATGTCCCTCCCCCCAAAATTAATAATTCAATCCTTCTAGTGTGAATAAGTAATGGCTTTTGGTCAGTCCTATCAAATTATTAATTTTAAAACTCTTAAGTACAATCAACAAAAGAGACCGGTAAGAAATGTTTGAACTTAGTAGCAAGTCAGATGAGTTAAAACCCGGAAACCACGAGAACACTCTCTAAGGTGCTAAAGCACTTCCCCCCAGTTGAGAATGATGAAAAATGCACCAATTCATAAATAATTACTAATACAAAGAATCCCTCCTCTTTAATGTTGGGAGCATATCTGAAGAGGGCACAGATGAATCCGTGTGGGATGCCCATTGGCAGAGACACAAAGGAACCTCAAGGAGCTGCAGACATGCAGGGACCCAATGGCACACTTAAACAGCCTCAAGTGCTGCTCTCAGTACAGCTAGTTATTGAATGAGATAAAATAAATTCCAGGTCATGATGAAAATAAATAAATAATGCTCTTCACTTTGTATTATCTAGAAAATTGCTTGTGGAAATATCACAAAAGAAAACAAGATAACACAGGCTTTAATTCCAGCTTTGTCGATAGCTAATCGGTTGAATGTTACCAAGTCTGGAATTTCCTTTTTTTTTTTGTTCTGTTTATTTCTTTGTAAAGTAGGAATCATGTACACACTTCCTACTTGCTGTGTGACATACAGATTAGAGCAAATCTGAAACAACTTGTGAACTCCAATCCACTACCTATAAATAACACATTAATATAGGAGAAATGTGTTATTTTTATAGAATTGTACACCTGTCCAAAACCAAGCCACTTTCATTTGTGACTTTTTCCCTCCTCTGTACTACAAACGTACAAGGAGGAATAAAATCAAATGGAATACAGAGATTTTTAATGGGGTTGGTCCCTCCTGCCAGCTCCTCTTTTCCCGGGGAAGAGACAGTTCCCTTGGCTAACACCTGGATTTAAACATGTCACTAATAGCAGAATAACTTGTTTGTAGGTAACTGGATCAGCTATGCGGACCAACACCTACTTGAGAGGGATATGGCTGCTTTATGTTACCACCAAATGTAACCAAAGTCCTTACAGAAACCACAGTTAGTCTCTGTTGGAATAACAAAGGGACATCAGAATACTGAGAAGATAAAAGAGAGCTGAGGTAGTTGGCAGCTAAAAATAGATCCTGCTTCATTGCAAATCTGTGCAAAACAAAGCGGCACAAAGGTAAGAAAGCTGAAAGACACTGAGCAGCAGCAGCCCAGGGGTTGGGGTGAGGGGCCAAGGCAGCTTTACTTTTAGGTTCTGCTAACAACTGGCATGAGTTACCTCAGGACAGAGTTCAAACCATAAAAACCTAGCTCCTTTCCCTCTCTAAGTGGACTACTGAAGTTTTACTGAAAACCTTACCTGTTCATTGCATGCTACTTATTCTGCCTTTAGAGTCTCAGACAGACCCAGAAGTGAGGCAAAAAAAAATTTTTTTTCTTCAGGAAAATTACTGTGATATTAGGCAAGAAGATAAAAAGTCAATCCATATGACTGTATGCTTATTTGTGATTATCAAAATAAAGTGGAAATGGTTTATTTCTGAGGCAGACATTCTCTGATATTTTATTCTCCAAGCCTTATAAATTAGAATCAGCCGCTGGGTTTGGTGTCAGAGCTTGTGTGTGTAACTTCCTGGTGGAAGAACTTAACTTGTGAAGCTCATCTTTCCAACACAGACTTTGATGCCCACAGGGCTTGTGAGAGTGCCAGGCTGAGCTGTGACTTGGAGGCCAGTCACCCCCGAACCTCCCAAACTTGAAGTGGCACTTTGTGTGAATGAAAAATAAGTGCTTGCTCTTTTAGGTCACTGGAATTTGGGGACCGCCTAGCTTTTCAGCTGGTTCTTAAGGGGGTCCCCGCTAAAATCCTTAAAATCTTATTCTTAGTATAGCCTTGGCTTAGGGAATAAGCAGTAAGGAAAATTATATTACAAGCTGGTAAAATGGCAAGCCATGTTATAAAGTAGCAAATTATTTGGTAAACAATCATGTCTGACAGTTTTTGAGACAGTTCGTGTACCTCATCTTATTGTAGCTCTACAGAAAGTAATTGGAAAACAGAATACTAAAAGCACGAGTTAGTTATTACTGGATGCATTTGACAAAGTGCTGTAAGAGATTAGCTCAGAAAAGAATTTCCATTTGTAAGCAGGAATAAAAGGGAATAGAAAGAGTCCAAAAATTCTCTGGTTTGCACATCGGGAGAGGCAGCAGTCCCTCATCCCTAGCTGGTGAAAAAGCCTTTGTTCCCTCATTTTGGCCTTAAGTAGTTTTCCCACATACTGACCAAATACGGCATCTGTCATCGAGGATCATTCCCTCAAAACACCTCCTTCACTTGGCTTCACCCTGCTTTCTTGCTTTTCCTCCCTCCTCACTGATCAATCAATCATTTAGTTCCCTTTATGGTTATTCTCCATCTCCCTGACCTCTGGACTCTGCAGGGCCATCAGACTTTGCCCACGGGCATTTTCCACATCCACGTGTACACTCGCTCCTTGGAGACCTCAAGGCTTTCTCTTCCACATGTGCACGGACAATTCCCAGCTTCTGCCCCGAATTCTAGCTGTCTATCGACATTTCTGCTTGGGTTGCAAAGAGACCTGTCAAACTTTCTGTGTCAGAACTGGATACATCCCCCACAAATAAAGACACGCCTTATCCCCCAAAACTGCTCTTTCAACAGGCTTCTCATCTGAGCAAGTAGAAATCCCATCCGTCCACTTTCAGTGCTATAAACCTCGGTGCCTGCTTGTCTTCCCTCCCTCACAGCCTGCATCCAATCCATTAGCAACCTAATTAGATCTGTTTTTCCAAGCACATCAAGAGGCCGACCCCTTCTCACCACCTCTTCCATTAACACCTCAGTGTTAGTGCCCCCATCTCTTTCCAGAATTACTCCCACAGTTTTCTTTTTTTTTTTACTTTAAAAATTTTTATTTTAACTTTAGTTTACTTTACATTACTGTATTGGTTTTGCCAAACATTGACATGAATTCACCACGAGTGTACAAGCGTTCCCAAACATGAATCCCCTCCCACCCCCCACCCCATGCCATCCCTCTGGGTCCTCTCCTTGCACCAGTCCCAAGCATCCTGCATTCTGCTCCCACAGTTTTCTAACTCTTCTCCCTACTTTCTCCCTTACCCGCCACCTAGAATCTATTCTCATCACAGCCTATGGATGCATTTAAAACACAGGTCACAGCATGCGACTTTCCAGGCTCAACACTCTAAAATGGTTCCCACATGACTCAGAACAGCCCTCTCAGTGACCTACAAAAGTCTGACTTCACCATTTACAATTTACTCCGTCCTTTATTCCAGCCACAGTGGCTCCTTACTTTTCCTCAAATATGCCAAGCACACCCCCACCTCAGGGCCTTTGCAACTGATTTTCTCTTTACCTGGAATATGCATCCCTCTTTTAGATTATTACTCAAATGTCACCTCCTTTTACCTATTTTTTTCACAGGACCCACAGGAGAGTTTCAGGTGCACTGCAGACCCCCATTATACCTGAAAATCTAAACACAGATACTGAGTTGATACTGAGGATCAACCCTTTTTCTCAGCAGATTCATTCTTCTTCGTGCTGAGAAGATAGCAGAGACTGAGCACAGGTCCCTCACAACTAGCTAACATCCCAAGACAAGAGCGCTTGCCCAGGAGGGCAGGGCCTGTGGGCAAAAGAACAGACACTGCCCTGGAAGCCATGAGTCCAGGGCTTTCCCACTTCACTCAGAACACCACCCACACAGACGCACACACACATATCCATATGTGTGTATACACGCATGCGTGCATGCTAAGTCACTTCAATCGTGCCCAACTCTTTGCAACCCTGTGGAGTATAGCCTGCCAGGCTCCTCTGTCCATGGGATCTCCAGGCAAGAATACTGGAGTGGGTTGCCATTCCCTGCTCCAGGGGATCTTCCCGACCCAGGGATCAAACCCATCTCCTGTGTCCCCTGCACTGCAGGCAGATTCTTTATCTCTGAGTCACTGGGGAAGCCCATATGTGTATACACGTATCAGTTCAGTTCAGTCGCTCAGTCGTGTCTGACTCTGCGACCCCATGAATCGCACCACACCAGGCCTCCCTGTCCATCACCAACTCCCAGAGTTCACTCAAACTCACGTCCATCGAGTCGGTGATGCCATCTCATCCTCGGTCATCCCGTCTCCTCCTGCCCCCAATCCCTCCCAGCATCAGAATCTTTTCCAATGAGTCAACTCTTCGCACGAGGTGGCCAAAGTACTGGAGTTTCAGCTTTAGCATCATTCCTTCCAAATATATATATGCATATGTTCATGTGCATGTACACACATGTGCGTGCCTAACTGGTTTCTGAAAACCTTAAGAACCAACTTGCCCTGAGTGACCCTGCAACAGCAGGCAGCAGCACCTCTGTCCTTGATAGCTCTTTAAACTCAGTATAGAGGCTGTAATCAGTGACATCTAAAAACATCTACTTTTCCCTCCAGGACTAAAGAACAGATATCTATTTTACATTCCAGCACGGGTTTCAGAGTTCCATACACAGATAGAATCTACACCCTTGGCAAATAACACTGTCTGGATTACCTTAGACATGTCAGGAAGCCTGATTTGGCTCAGCAAACCATCTACTAACGACCCCACGTTCCCTGCAGTGGTTTTCCTGACACCAGGAAACGTAGTCTTCCTAATGTTCCCAGATTCCCCGTACTCATGTTTTAAGATGTTTTTGCAAATTGTCCTGCACTAGTTTTAAAGTTAGATTTCCATTTCAGTATTCATGCTGCAGTTTAAGGAAAACTAAATCCTCTTACAAATCATGTGTCAACAATCCGAACAGACCATCGTGGCTGAATGTAAGCAACCCAAAAAGATAAGTAAAGTGTACGCTCCTAGAATTTAGTCAGACCGCTAACAGCATCTCGTAGATGATATGCTCTGATAGACGGGTACTTAACATTGCTTGGAAGATCTCAATCTTCAGCCTTATCTTTTTTGCTAATAGACGCCCTCACAATAAAAGAGGAAATAGAATTCAGAAATAAAGGAAACATTTTAGTTGCACCTTCTCTTGCTGTTCATCATAGGTGCTTTTCCTTGCTGCCAGTTCATTACATATGTAGGTTTAATGTACTTGGATACAGGTAAATCCAGACACAGGTATGTTTTTCATCAACTAGGACACTACCTGCGGAGACGCCCAGGCTTGATTTACACTGTCCAGCCAAGCTAACCAAGCCAAAGTCCATCCAGCTGTGCTGGCCGTCCTGCATCTAAATCCCCCTTTATACGCTGTTTGCTGTGAACACTGCTGTGTGGGAATCGGTCACAGCCATCACAAGCAAGGTGAAATAAGCAAACCTCACTTGCACCCTGTACTTGGTGGTGGTATGTGCCCAATGTACTATGGGGCCAGTGTGAGGAAAGCAGGAGAGACTCCATCTTGAAGCCTGTCATCCGTCCTAAAGACAGGATTCGCACTGGGCCTGAACCCTGCCCAAGAGTGAGGAAACCATTGCTAGTGAAAACCAGGTCTCCTGGAGACTTCCGTCCCTACAGACGGCAAATGGAGATTGTAGCTGAGGTCAGGCTGCCCCTGTTAGATTAACTATGGAGACATCCCCCCTTTTGTATAATCATTGTTCCTCACCTTTAACCTTAATTGTTTGTTCTCCTAGCACCTACCTGTTATAAAACTCAGTCATAGGCAACAAAGAGGTTGCTAACATGCAACCAGTCATGTAGTGGGGGGTATAAAACTGGGCCTCTCAGAAACATCAGGGTCTTTGTTGGAAACTGATTCCCCTTGGATCTGCTGGCGTAATAAAATGTACTCCACTGTCTTGAGTGTCCTCCGAGGTGTGTTTTACGACTCCATATCCTGCAACATACTCAGTGCTGAAGAAGAAAATGGGATGTGAACATCTATTTGTCCCAATTCACGGCTCCATTAGGGTAATTATAAACCAGTCCCCCTGGTGTGAATGGAATACACGGTACTCAAAATGATGCTCATTTGGGGGAACCATTATATTCATTTTACAACCACCCCATCCACATAAAGAAAACATCCTTCCTCTTGTTAGTCTGAGAAAACAACCCATCAAACTCTCCCTCAACTGAACTAGGGGAAACATTTTACTCTAATACACGGTCTTGATATTTTCACCTTTAAAGCTTTAATATTTTCCTGTTGTGTGCACTCATGCTCCGCTGGCTTCCACATCCTTGTGTGTCCCTTTGTCATATCAGGGTCATGGCAGCTCACCTTTTAAACAACCCATACCGAGCTAGAGCAAGTTTGGAGAAACAAACAGACATAGCTGGCAAATAGGAATTGAGAAGTTGTTTTCTGTGAGTTAGTGAGATCCATGCTGCTGCTGCTGCTGCTGCTAAGTCGCTTCAGTAGTGTCCAACTCTGTGCGACCCCAGAGATGGCAGCCAGCCAGGCTCCGCCATCCCTGGGATTCTCCAGGCGAGAACACTGGAGTGGGTTGCCATTTTCTTCTCCAATGCATGAGAGTGAAAAGTGAAAGTGAAGTCACCGAGTCGTGTCCAACTCCCATTGACCCCATGGACTGCAGCCTACCAGGCTCCTCTGTCCATGGGATTTTCCAGGCAAGAGTACTGGAGTGGGGTGCCATTGCCTTCTCCAGTGAGATCCATGTAAGGCTTTATTTCCTTTTTACTACTCACATGTTTTACCTATCAAACACAAAGTGGGGGAATTTCCCTAGTGATCCAGCAGCTAAGACTCCATGCTCCCCGAGGCAGGGGGCCTGGGGTTTGATCCCTGGTCATGGAACTAGATCCCACATGCTGCAACGAAAGGATCCTGCATGCCACAGCTAAGATCTGGTGCAGCAAAATAAATAAAAATAAGCAAATATATTTTTTAAAAAACACACAAATTGGTTTGCTGCCTTTCTTTGGTAGCCAGAAGGAAGTTAACATACAAATAACTCCATTACTTCACTGCCTTTGCCTATATCTCTAATGATTGATCCCAGGAGAGTCAGTTCTGGGAACATTACTAGACAGGGTCCTAGGCAGAACCATCACCCAATGGTCTCTCTCTCTTCATGTGTTTGCCTTTTTTAATTTTATAGACCAGCCTAAAGAAAAACTCCTTCAGAAATGAGTGGGTTTTTTTCCCATGGACCCTGTAATGTTCTGCAGCATTTTAAAGACATTAAACCCTTGGCTTCTATTTATTATGATTTACTCTTACACATGGGCTTCCCAGGTGACACTGGTGGTAAAGAATCTATCTGGTAAGGCAGGAGATATAAGAGACACAGGTTCAATCCGTGCGTCTGGAAGATCCCCTGGAGGAGGGCCTGGCCACCCACCCCAGTATTCTGGCCTGGAGAATCCCCTGGACAGAGGAGCCTGGCGGGGTCCATGGGGTCGCAAAGCATCAAACGTGACTGAAGCGACTTAGCACGCATGCATACAATCTTATCCATATGGAAATAGTACCTCCAATTAATTCCAGTTCCTTAAAGATATTTGGGCATTTTGTTCCCATAATATCTTCTTCAGTGCAGAGTATTAGGTAGGAGTTACATAAATATTGAAAGAATGAAGGAATGGAAGAGTGAATGAGTAAACAAACTGTGTCTTTGTTGACCCCTCAGGTGTTCTATTTTTTGTTTTCTTCAGGGAATACTCTGCTTGACACTGTGTGTGTGTGTGTGTGTGTGTGTGTGTGTGTTTCTGTGTGAGTGTGTGCACATAGCACACATGTACATGTAAATTAGTCCAATTTTTACCTCCTGATATAGTCTGGTTCGAATCTTCAAGACTCCGTGCATCTTCTCTCAAGTGGCAGCTTGCCAGCCTCCTCATTTTCACCCTGAGTTCCAACCACCCTCTTCCAGAGTCATGATCCAGCTTATTCATAGGTTCCGAAAGCAGAGGAAGTCAAGTCCTGGATAACTGGAGAGTCAAGTAAAGTATGACATGAGCTGTTAGAGAAGGAGAGTGAAACCACTGGGAAGAGTGAGATGGCTATAAAATTAGTTCTTATGCAACTTTTATTACATGCAGTCACCACTATATCAATACTTTTCCATTGTATAGCCTCATTATCCCCAAATTATTTTTGTAGCCATCCATTAATTAATGTTCACGGTGTTTTGAGTCATATCACTTGATTCATTTTGTGCTATCTTGAAAGCTATCATATACTGGAGTTTCACCAGCCATATTTCTGAAGCAGTTTGAGCCAAGTCTCAATTTCTCACTTCCAGAATTGTATCCCCATTAATAAAAGACATACATCACAAGAATGGAGTTGGGAGAGGAGACACACTTCTATTCTTTCTGTGTCGAAACAAGATTCAGAGTCCTTTAAAAGAAATGAGAAAGGACAAAATGCTCAGTTGTGAAAACTTAAAACATTTTTATTCTCAAACAAATATGAAAAAGCCTCTTCCTTAAAAGGTAAGGAGAGGAACATAAAGTAAATTTTTGATCTTGTTGTAGAGATAACTGTTCTATAAGAACAATATTCATAAACTTCCAATGTTCTGCCCGCCCTTCCCATGTAATAACTCCATTTAATTAAAGTTGTCACTTACTTCTAAATGCTTTTTTAAGAACTAGAAACAAGAACCTAAAAAATAAATAATCAAATTTGGATGATTTGAATATGTTTGGAATGTTGAGAATCTATTTACATTTTAATAAGGTATTTCTTCAGTGCAGGTATTAGATAAATCTCCATAGAGATGAGGCTAGGACACAGAATTAAGAAGAAAGAAGCGCCCTTCACAATTTGGAGAAAAGGAAAGATAAGCAGAGTGGTGTTTAATAGAAACAGATGTGGATGTAATCCCTTTAGGAAGAAAAAAAAAGCTGTACAAATATAACATAAGAGATAGGGAAATGGCTTTAAACACAAAGAATGAAAAAACCTGGGAGAGTTTTGAGAAATCCAAGCTCAGAATGGCAGCATGACTCAGACTCTCTTTCAATTCACATCCCAACATGGTGTGTTATGTGGATAACTTAAAGAAAGACATGGTGTTACGAACATTATATTATTTATAAGAAAGATTAACACGGGTTTCTGAAAGTGGCAACAGAGGGCTGAAAAAAGGAGGGTTTGTCAGCCTAAAATGAACACATCATTATATATATATATATATATATATATATATATATATATATATATACACACACATATTTTGTTTTTCACATT
>SJYQ01104555.1:108138-168900 GCA_006410935.1 Redunca redunca
CATCTATTTCCCATGAAGTGATGGGACCAGATGCCATGATCTTCGTTTTCTGAATGTTGAGCTTTAAGCCAACTTTTCCACTCTCCTCTTTCACTTTCATCAAGAGGCTTTTAGTTCCTCTTCACTTTCTGCCATAGGGTGAAGTCATCTGCATATCTGAGGTTACTGATATTTCTCCCGGCAATCTAGATTCCAGCTTGTGCTTCTTCCAGCCCAGCGTTTCTCATGATGTACTCCGTGTATAAGTTAAATAAGCAGGGTGACAATATGCAGCCCTGACATACTCCTTTTCCTATTTGGAANCTGTTGTTCCATGTCCAGTTCTAACTGTTGCTTCCTGATCTGCATATAGGTTTCTCAAGAGGCAGGTCAGGTGGTCTGGGATTCCCATCTCTCTCAGAATTTTCCACAGGTTATTGTGATCCACACAGTCAAAGGCTTTGGCATAGTCAATAAAGCAGAAATAGATGTTTTTCTGGAACTTTCTTGCTTTTTCAATGATCCAGCAGATGTTGGCCATTTGATCTCTGGTTCCTCTGCCTTTTCTAAAACCAGCTTGAACATCAGGAAGTTCATGTTTCACGTATTGCTGAAGCCTGGCTTGGAGAATTAAAGAGATGGGAATACCAGACCACCTGGCCTGCCTCTTGAGAAATCTGTATGCAGGTCAGGAAGCAACAGTTAGAACTGGACATGGAACAATAGACTGGTTCCAAATAG
Organism: Redunca redunca; assembly: GCA_006410935.1. Lineage (NCBI taxonomy): Eukaryota > Metazoa > Chordata > Mammalia > Artiodactyla > Bovidae > Redunca > Redunca redunca. Next base: position 108,859 of record SJYQ01104555.1, read on the forward strand.
GTAAAGGAGTACGTCAAGGCTGTATATTGTCACCCTGCTTATTTAACTTATATGCAGAGTACATGGGGTCGTGAAGAGTCGGACACGACTGAGCGACTTTCCTTTCACTTTTCACTTGGAGAAGGAAATGGCAACCCACTCCAGTGTTCCTGCCTGGAGAATCCCAGGAACGGGGGAGCCTGGTGGGCTGCCATCTATGGGGTCACACAGAGTCAGACACGACTGAAGTGACTTAGCAGCAGCAGCAGCAGCAGAGTACATCATGAGAAACTCTAGACTGGAAGAAACACACGCTGGAATCTAGATTGCTGGGAGAAATATCAATCACCTCAGATATGCAGATGACATCACCCTTATGGAAGAAAGTGAAGAGGAACTAAAAAGCCTCTTGATAAAAGTGAAAGAGGAGAGTGGAAAAAGTTGGCTTAAAGCTCAACATTCAGAAAACGAAGATCATGGCATCTGGTCCCATCACTTCATGCGAAATAGATGGGAAAACAGTGGAAACAGTGTCAGACTTTATTTTTTTGGTCTCCAAAATCACTGCAGATGGTGACTGTAGCCATGAAATTAAAATACGCTTACTCCTTGGAAGAAAAGTTATGACCAACCTAGATAGTATATTCAAAAGCAGAGACATTACTTTGCCAAGTAAGGTCCGTCTAGTCAGGGCTTTGGTTTTTCCTGTGGTCATGTATGGATGTGAGAGCTGGACTGTGAAAAAGGCAGAGTGCCGAAGAATTGGTGCTTTTGACTGTAGTGTTGGAGAAGACTCTTGAGAGTCCCTTGGACTGCAAGGAGATCCAACCAGTCCATTCTGAAGGAGATCAATCCTGGGATTTCTTTGGAAGGAATGATGCTGAAGCTGAAACTCCAGTACTTTGGACACCCGATGCGAAGAGTTGACTCATCGGAAAGGACTCTGATACTGGGAGGGATTGGGGAGAGGAGGAGAAGGGGATGACCCAGGATGAGATGGCTGGATGGCATCGTGGTCACGATGGACGTGAGTCTGAGTGAACTCCGGGAGATGGTGATGGACAGGGAGGCCTGGCGTGCTGCGATTCATGGGGTTGCAAAGAGTCAGACACGACTGAGCGACTGAACTGAGCTGAACGGAACTGTACAGAAAGCACAGTAGCATCTGAATTCTCCTGAAAATATCTCATTTGGAAGGAGTAAAAACTCAGATACCCAATTTATTTCTACACTTTCCCAGGCTTTGTCATTTTTCAGAAAATACTCTGAGGAGATGAGCAGACTGAACTGGCAGAAGGAGTGTCTTTTCTCCAGGTAGACTCCCCAGTCACCTGTCACTCTCCTCGCACTCTTTGAAATCAGTAAGTGCACGCTTACTCTCTTTATTGTTGTTGTCTTGCTTTCGTGGTAAATGTTTCTGAGTAAAATGCTTCACTGATAAAAGTGGAATTGATTGTTCTAGTTTCCACTTCCATCCCTGCAAGCAAGGAATCACCATCATCTTGTGCATTAATTCACTCATGTTTGGGGAAATCTGTTTGGATCCATTGCTCTGTTTTCTATCACTTCTATTACATTTGAAGAACTTTGTTTAGCCTTTCTTGTAGTCCACGTCTGCTGGTGACAACTCCTATACATATTTGTCTAAAGAAAGTCTTTTGCCTTCATTTCTGATTTTAAGCCAACTTAACATTCCAAGTAAACAGGGTTGTTTTCCTGTACCTTCCAGCACCATGGAGATGTAATTCCATTGTTCCCCTGACTCTCATAGTTATTGAGCAGACATCTGAAATTATTCTTATCTTCACTGCACAATATGTAATGTATCTTTTATTTCTAATTGCTTTTAAGACATTGTTTTAAGCACTGGTTTCCTGAAATTTTAGTATGATGTGCCTCCATCTATTTTCTTTTTCTCTATTTACCTAGCTTTGCTGGGTTCACTGAACTTTAAGATCTGTGGGCATATAGAGTTTATTAATTCTGGAAAATTTTCAGTCATTATCTGCTTAGAAATTATTTCTCATTCTTTATGTTCTAGGACAGCAATTAAGTATAATTTAGACCATTTGATATTGTCCCACAGATCACTAGGACCAATCACGGTTTTTTTCTTATGTGTTTATTTTTCTCTGTGCTTCATTTTATTCAATTTCTTTTCCTGCATCTTAAGGTTCATTGATCTTTCCGTTTACAGTGGCTGCTTTTAGTTCTGTCTAGTAAAATTTTCATTTTACATATTCTCCTTTTATGTTCATCAGTTCATCGNGATTTTAAGTGATACATTGTTGAGTATCAGATTGAGTGCTTAAATTTTGGGGGGGCAAGCAATTGATTAACTTTCAGATCAGTTAGGGCTGAATTAGTCTTTATTCTAGGACTAAGTTAGCCTTAGTACTAAGGCTTAACCTTTCTGCCACCTCTATTGAATAATTACCCAGGTTTCAATGAGATTTCTAGAGAAGGCAATGGCACCCCACTGCAGTACTCTTGCCTGGAAAATTCCATGGACAGAGGAGCCTGGTAGGCTGCAGTCCATGGGGTTACAAAGAGCTGGACACAACTAAGTGACTTCACTTTCATTTTTCACTTTCATGCATTGGAGAAGGAAATGGCAACCCACTCCAGTGTTCTTGCCTGGAGAATCCCAGGGATGGGGGAGCCTGGTGGCCTGCCGTATATGGGGTTGCACAGAGTTGCACATGACTGAAGCGACTTAGCAGCAGCAGCAGGAATGAGATTTCTCTCCTCCGGCTGGATAGAACTTGTCTCCCAGCACTGTGTGAGTTCTGGAAGTTGTTCTTTGTGTTACCTCATGGAGTTTCATCCTACATGTACATATTCATCCTACATAGTATTCAGCAACAGATTCAAGAGGATTTCTATTCTGATTTCTGGAACTGTTTTCCCTAGGATTTCATCTTCTTTAGTACTTTACCCTACAGATTTCACCTATTTCATCCAAGAATGCTGTACTCTGCCTGGGTTAGCCTGTCCTATGCTATGGTCCACAAAGGATTTCCAGGGTGATTGTAGCCAAAACAAGGGTAACTTTCACATCATTTATTTTCCTTTTCCCTGGATCACATCCTTCACTACCTATTGCCCAATTTATGAAAACTGTTATTTCATATGTTTCTCCAGTTTTTAAATTCTTTATAGCAAGAGGACAAATCCACTACCAGTTACTTCAACATGACAAGAAGTGGAAAATCTATAGTTTTAGTAGGTAAGTTATTCAGAACAACCTAAATGGGTATTTCTGACTCCAAGTCCCTCATGAAATTGCAGATGACTTGTTGGACAGGACTACAATAATATGAAGGCTTAAATGGGGCTGGAGGATCAATTCCAAGGTGATTCACTAACGTGGATGACAAGTGCTACCACCTGTTTGCAGGAAGTCTAGTTTCTCACCTCCTGCACTCAGTCTGCTTGAGTGTTCTCCTGGCACATCAGGTGGCTTCTCTCAGCATGAATGACCCTAGAAATACTAACACTTTCTATGGCCACCAAAACACATAAAACACAGGGATAAAGCGCCTTTGATTCTTAGGAAATGACCAATCACTGACAGTCTCTTTAATACAAACCACACTGCATTGCATTCAGCACACACAGAAGAACCACGTCTCTCAAATTCTTCAGTGAATTGCTTATTATGAAAAAACAAACCAAAGTTCAGCTTGGTTCAAACAAATGCAACCCCCAAGGAAGCTGAGCAGCATCCTGTCACTGTCCTCCCTTCCTTTCACAAGAAGGCTGTCATTTCAGAGACTCTAGAAGAAAATACACACAAGAAGGCATGAGAGAATCTGAGTGACACACAAAGTCAGGATCCCCCCAGATAACTAGAGCCCTGATACAACACTCCCTTGGCACATCTGAGTGCACTTGGCTGCCCTTGCTGTTCATTTTCACAAGGCTAAAGCCAGCAACCTCTTTCTGAGAGTACTGCAAAAATATAATAGGAAAAGAAAAGAAAGCCCTTTCTAATGAGGGGAATGCCAAGGATGAAGAAAAAGATGATTAAGCAGATGCTACTTCACTATAAATGGTCAGTTTAATAAAGGGCAATGCTGCTTTTGCTTTTAACTGGAGGCAACTTACAAACCATGTAACATTTTTAAATGCATGCATTTCCTTAGACTTTGTGTATTCATTACAGAAAATCCACTTTTTGCCAAACACATAAGACTCATAGCTCTTAGCAATAAATTTAGCATTTAACATGCAGAAGACTAAGCCGGTAAATGAACAGAGAGGGGAGACTCACACTGAACTTTTATGGCTCACACGAAAGTGAAAGCATATATATATATAAGGCCTTTCCTGGTGGCTTAGACAGTAAAGAATCTGCCTGCAATACTGGAGACCCAGGTTTGATCCCTGGGTCAGGAAGATCCCCTGGAGAAGGGAATGGCTACCCACTCTAGTATTCTTGCCTGGAGAATTCCATGGACAGAGGAGCCTGCAAAGAGTCAGACATGACTGAGGACTAACACTTTCTTTCTTTTTCATATACATATATATAACTTAAAAGAATATTAAATAGCAGAGACATTTAGCCAACAAAGGTCCATACAGTCAAAGGTATGGTTTATTTCAGTGGTCATGTACAGATGTGACAGTTGGACCATAAAGAAGACTGAGTGCCGAAGAATTAATGCTTTTGAACTGTGGTGCTGGAGAAGATTCTTGAGAGTCCCTTGGACTGCAAGAAGATCAAGCCAATCAATCCTAAATGAGATCAACCCTGAATATTCATTGGAAGGACTGATGCTAAAGCTGAAGCTCCAACACTTTGGCCACCTGAAGCAAAGAGCAGACTCGCTAGAAAAGACCCTGATGCTGGGAAAGACTGAGGGCAAGAGGAGAAGGGGATGACAAAGGATGAGATAGTTGGATGGCATTACTGACTCAATGGACAATGAGCCTGAGCAAACTCTGGGAGATACTGAAGGACAGGGAAGCCTGGCATGCTGCAGTTCATGGAGGTGCAAAGTATCAGACATGACTTGGTGATTGAACAACAGCACATATATGTATTCATATTCATATTATACATCAACTTCCATTTAGCTTTTCTAGATAAGAATTAGAGAAATAAACAGGTGCAAAGTCTAGCGGTCACTTCACAAGCATTTACTGCTGCCTGATCTGTACCTGTGTCTACACTGTTGATGCAGATGTTGAGGTGTTTGCCTTCAAGAACCATTAACTAGGAAACACACACACAACTAACATGCTTTCAACTATTCAGTATATATCAACGCCCTGCCATGTTATAGGCCCTCTGCAAGACTCTAAGGGTTCAAAGAACAACATGAGAAAGATTCTGACATTGACATGGTCCAAAAAGAATAAGCCAGAATTGGAAAGGGGACATTGGGTGAGACATTAATACCATTTCTATGATTGTCTAAAAATAAAAGATTAATTAATTTAAAAATATGTTTGTAGAGCACATGTTTCTTGGTTGATGACCGAACATTTGATAATCATGAAATACCATAAGGATTCTATGTTAAGAAGATGTTTTAAAAATAAAAAGGAGGTCATCATTTCTCAGCCTTATTTATGTTCTCATTAATGCACTCTGGCATTTATAATGGCAATTTGTAAATAATCTTCTAAACATCTAGTGATCCAACCTTCTTTTANCAACCTTCTTTTAGTGTCTTAATTTCTACCATCCATAGCTGTGTTCTCTAATAGGGCAGCCATATTGGCTGTTTACATTTAAATTTGATTGAAAGTAAAAAATAAAATTTGTTCTTCAGTCATGCTATTCTCATTTTAAATATTCAACAGCTACTGTATTACGATTCACAGGTGTCACAGTGGTAAAAAAAAATCCACCTGTCAGTGCACGAGCCACAGGAGACACGGGTTCAATCCCTGGGTTGGGAAGATCCCCTGAAGAAGGATCATAGAGAAGTGGGATCACAAAGCAAAGGAATTCCAGAAAAACATCTACTTCTGCTTCATGGACTACATGAAAGCCTTTGACTGTGTGAAACACAACAAACTGTGTAAAATTCTTAAGGATATGGGAATATCAAATCACCTTACCAGTCTCCTGAGAAATCTGTATGTGGGTGAAGAAGCAACAGAACTGGACGACTGACTGGTACAAAATTGGGAAAGGACTAAGACAAAGCTGTATATTGTCATCCTGCTTATTTAACTTCTATACAGAGTATATCATGCAAAATGCCAGGCTGGATGAATTACAAGCTGGAATCAAGATTGCTAGGGGAAATGTCAACAACCTCAGATATGCAGACGACACCTCTCTAATGGCAGAAAGTGAAGAGGAACTGAAGAGCTTCTTGATGAAAATAAAAGAGGAGAGAGAAAAGCTGGCTTAAAACTCAGCATTAAAAAACTAAGATCATGGCATCCAGTCCCATCACTTCATGGCAAGTAGAAGGGAGGAAAGTGGAAACAGTGACAGATTTTATTCTCTTGGCCACCAAAATCACTGTGGATGGTGACAGCAGCCATGAAACTAAACGATGCTTGACCCTTGGAAGAAAAGCTATGACAAACCTAAACAGTGTATTAAAAAGCTGAAACATCACTTTGCCAACGAAGGTCCATATAGTCAAAGCTATGTTTTTTCCAGTGGTCACACATGGATGTGAGATTTGGACCATGAAGAAGACTGAATGACAAAAAATTGATGCTTTTGAACTGTGGTATTGGAGAAGACTCTTGAGAGTCCCTTGGACTGCAGAGATCAAATCAATCAATTTGAAAGCAAATCAACCCTGAATATTCATTGGAAGGATTGATGCTAAAGCTGAAGCTTCAATACTTTGGCCACCTGATGTGAAGAGCTGACTCACTTAGGAAAAGACCCTGATGCTGGGAAAGGCTGAAAGCAAAAGGAGAAGGGGGCAGCAGAGGATGAGATGCTTAGACAGCATCACTGACTCAATGCACATGAATCTGAGCAAACTCCGGGAGATAGTGGACGACAGAGGAACCTGGAATGCTGCACTCCATGGGATTGCAAAGAGTCTGACATGAATTAGCCACTGAAAAACAATACCACTGTATTACAGAATATTTCCATTATTGTAGAAAGTTCTATTGGACAGAATTAATTTATTGATTTCTAACATAAGAAAATAATCTTCCAACTCAAATCATATTGCTTGCCAAGCATGTTTCCATTGCACTTCATCTGTTTATTTTTATTAATAAGTTAAATTTTTACTCCAGTGGAGAACTCAATGCTATTCATCTTATGATTATTTAAATAGTAATTGATTAATAAACATGTTCCCTATGCTAAGTCTATTCTCCACCACCACCAGTTGAAGACATAAAATTAAAATTACTCTTTTAGTCTATCAACAGATGAATGAATAAAGAAGTGGTATTCCATTATACAATGTAATACTCAGTCAATTCAGTTCAGTCGCTCAGTCATGTCCGACTCTTTGCAATCCCATGAATTGCAGCACGCCAGGCCTCCCTGTCCATCACCAACTCCCGCAGTTCACTCAAACTCATGTCCGTCAAGTCAGTGATGCCATCCAGCCATCTCATCCTCGGTCGTCCCCTTCTCCTCCTGCCCCCAATCCCTCCCAGCATCAGAGTCTTTTCCAATGAGTCAACTCTTCACGTGAGGTGGCCAAAGTACTGGAGTTTCAGCTTTACCATCATTCCTTCCAAAGAAATCCCAGGATTGATCTCCTTCAGAATGGACTGGTTGGATCTCCTTGCTGTCCAAGGGACTCTCAAGAGTCTTCTCCAACACCACAGTTCAAAAGCATCAATTCTTCTGCACTCAGCTTTCTTCACAGTCCAACTCTCACAGCCATACATGACTACTGGAAAAACCATAGCCTTGACTAGACGGACCTTTGTTGGCAAAGTAATGGAATACTACTCAGCCATAAAAAATAATGAAGTTTTGCCATTTGCAGCAACATGAATAGATTGTGAGAGCATTATGCTAAGAAAAAGAAGTCAGACAAAGACAAACACTGTATGGTATCACATGTGGAACTAACAAACTAATGAATGTGACAGAAAAGAAGCAAACTTACAGATACAGAGAACAAACGAGTAGTTACCAGTGGGGAGAAGGAAGGGACAGGCAATATGCAGGGCAAGGGATTACAAGGTGGAAACCATACGGTATATATGGTATATATATATGGTATAACATGGGGAATACAATTAATATTTTATAATAACTATAAATGGAATATAACCTTTAAAAATTGTGGATCATGCTACTGTACACCTGTAACTTATAATATTATTCATTTTTTAAAGCAACACTTTTAAATTTTTAACATTAAATTTGAAATACCATTAAAAATTTAAAATTGGATACAATAAAAATCAAATCAACTACTTATCTTCCTTATGAAACTCTCTGTGGAAGACACACTGAAAATGCATCCCTTCCTTCTTGGAAACTTGCAAATGGTTTGCTAATGAAAAATATGAAAATTCTAAATCTTATACAGTATACTTCTAGATTTTGTTTTCCACAGTGAGAGAGACTGGAAGAAATGGATTTGCATATATTTCTTCAATTAAAGGAACTTTTGGATTGCTTTTTAAAACTCAAACTTTTATAACATCAAATATAGTGGTAATTTACTTGTTACTGGACAGAGAATTATCAGACAATGATAAGTGGACTCAGAGCTCCTTCTTGGAAATTTTATTAAAATTGTTAATATTAGATAAGAGAAAATTCAACATGATAAATTCAAATATTCCACCAGACAGGGAAAGCCATATAATAGTGCATGTCATAACTTTATTTTTGTGAATAAGTTTTATCTGTGACTTTACCCACAAGAACATCTTTCTGTCAAGGACTTAAGACGATTCCCTGGTGGCTCAGTTGGTAAAGAATCCGCCTGCAATGTGGGAGACCTGGGTTCAATTCCTGGGTTGGGAAGATCCCCTGGAGAAGGAAATAGCTACCCACCTCAGTATTCTGGCCTGAAGAATTCCATGGACAGAGGAGTCTGGCAGGTTATACAGTCCATGGGGTTGCAAAGAGTTGGACACAATTGAGCAACTTTCACTTTCACCTTATTTCCTTGGCATATAAAGGCAGTTTTTCTGTCCTGTGTTTGATCTCATGTTTACCCAGATATTCATCTTCTACATTTCCAAGTTCCTCAATTAAGTCTGGGGATGTATCTATTCCTTGGGGATACTGCAAAACCTTTTCCCTAGTATGGAAGACTATCCAGGCTTCCCAAATCCTCTAACCCACAATTAGCTTAAAATTTTAAATACAGTATCAGTATAACTAACTCGGGCTTCCCAGGTGGCACTAGTGGTAAAGAACTCACCTGTCACTGCAGGAGATGTGAGATGCAGGTTCTATCCCTGGGTCAGGAAGATCCCTGGAGGACGGCATGGCAACCCACTCCAGTATTCTTGCCTGGAGAATCCCAGGGACAGAGGAGCCTGGTGGGCTACGATCCATAGGGTCGCTAAGAGTCAGACCTGACTGAGCGACTTAGCATGTACACACGCGTAACTGTCTCTAAGAGGAAAAGAGCCTCATTCCTTTATGTTGGACACTTCTGAGTTAATTGTGGCTCAGCTGAACACAAAGGTCTTGGAAAGAGACATGCTCCCCATCTGGGGATTTACTTTTTTATGACTGCATTATTCTAATTCTCAGTAAAACTTAGTTTACTAATAATTGAAGAAGTCTGTCTACAATCTTGGGACCTTTGCTTTCCCAACATTCTCATCATACACTTTCTCATCTTCAGCTCCAAGCAGATACATGCAGAGATCAAACATCAAACTCCTTGATCAAAATGGCTGTCATTCTCCCACTAGAACGACTCTCCCCTTCTCTATACCAAAGGGCTGGTATGATTTTCCTGTTAAATATGCCAAGGAAGTCTTTAAAGGTGTCTGTCAGGTGCCAACATGAGGTCTGCCAGACAGGCATGCTGCCTTCAGGAAGGAAGCAGAAACTTTCAGAGTTGCAACATAAAAGGCGGTATGACTCCAGGAATCCAGGAAAGAAATACCCCATTGGAATCTCAAATCTGGATTTTCATAATATGTGAACATATAGGAAAACAGTTTGCACAGAAGCCTTGAAATGAGAAGATATACCTTTATTTCCAAAACAAGACTAATGGGTCATTAAACTCAGTGTTCAAGACAGGGTAGAGAAAGTTCTCCATGAATTTAAATGCTATTCCTGGCAGATTTTCAGTGAAATGGAGACTTCCTACTAGGATAACCTATTGATATCCTTTTTGGTAAGTATATCAGAAAAAGATAAGTATATCAAAAAATAGAGATTCTTATAACTTTGACTTCAGTCTCGTCTCAACTAGATAGAAGGAAAGCCTATGTTTAAGATGCTGCTGCTGCTAACTCACTTTAGTCATGTGCGATTCTGTGCAACCCCATAGACAGCAGCCCATCAGGCTCCCCCATCCCTGGGATTCTCCAGGCAAGAACACTGGAGTGGGTTGCCATTTTCTTCTCCAATGCATGAAAGTGAAAAGTGAAAGTGAAGTCCCTCAGTTGTGTCCGACTCTTAGCGACCCCATGGACTGCAGCCTACCAGGCTCCCCCATCCATGGGATTTTCCAGGCAAGAGTACTGGAGTACTGCCTTCTTTGATGTTTAAGATGAGTCACTGAATTTGGGAAGGGAGTTTCTGAAGTGGTCAAGACTCTAGAGACTTCTCAACAGCTACAGATCCACATGATTATTTCTTCAGAGGAAGGACTAGTAAAAAGCTACCTCAAGTAGTTGGTCTGTACAAGCTTCATTTCAGCTCAGCAGCTGATTCATCAGATATATTTCTTGCTGTGCACAAGGGCTTTCCATCTGATAGAATGAAATTTGGCTTAGAAACCAGAGTTCAGATTGCTGTGTTTTCTACCTTTCAAAATATGCTCTCCTAGTTCAGTTCAGTTCAGTCGCTCAGTCGTGTCTGAGTCTGTGCGACCCCATGAATCGCAGCACACCAGGCCTCCCTGTCCATCACCAACTCCCCGAGTCCACCCAGACCCATGTGCATTGAGTCAGTGATGCCATCCAACTATCTCATCCTCTGTCGTCCCCTTCACCTCCTGCCGTCAGTCTTTCCCAGCATCAGGGTCTTTTCCAATGAGTCAGCTCTTCGCATGAGGTGGCCGAAGTATTGGAGCTTCAGCTTCAACATCAGTCCTTCCATGAATATTCAAAACTGATCTCCTTTAGGATGGACTGGTTGGATCTCCTTGCTGTCCAAGGGACTCTCAAGAGTCTTCTCCAACACCACAGTTCAAAAGCATCACTTCTTCAGCGCTCAGCTTTCTTTATAGTCCAAATCTCACATCCATCCATGACTACTGGAAAAACCATAACCTTGACTAGACAGACCTTTGTTGGCAAAGTAATTTCTCCACTTTTTAATATGCTACCTAGGTTGGTCATAGCTTTCCTTCCAAGGAGCAAGCATCTTTTAATTTCATGGCTGCAGTCACCATCTGCAGTGATTTTGGAGCCCCCCAAAATAAAGTCTCTCACTGTTTCCATTGTTTCCCCATCTATTTCCCATGAAGTGATGGGACCGGATACCATAATCTTAGTTTTCTGAATGTTTAAAGTCAACTTTTAGCTCTCCTCTTTCACTTTCACCAAGAGGCTCTTTAGTTCTTCTCACTTTCTGCCGTAAGGGTGGTGTCATCTGCATATCTGAGGTGATTGATATTTCTCCCAACAATCTTGATTCCAGCTTGTGCTTCTTCCAGCTCAGGGTTTCTCATGATGGACTCTGCATATAAGTTAAATAAGCTGAGTGACAATATACAACGTTATTGTCAAATGCTCTCCTAAAGATCCTGCAATAAAATAGAACTGCCTTATGACCCAGCAATCCCACTGCTGGGCATACACACCGAGGAAACCAGAATAGAAAGAGACACATGTACTCCCAATGTTCATCGCAGCACTGTTTATAATAGCCAGGACATGGAAACAACCTAGATGTCCATCAGCAGATGAATGGATAAGAAAGCTGTGGTACATATACACAATGGAGTATTCCTCAGCCATGAAAAAGAATACATTTGAATCAGTTCTAATGAGGTGGATGAAACTGGAGCCGATTATACAGAGTGAAGTAAGCCAGAAAGAAAAACACCAATACAGTATACTAACACATATATATGGAATTTAGAAAGATGGGGATGATGACCCTGTATGCGAGAGAGCAAAAGAGACACAGATGTGTAGAGCGGACTTTTGGACTCTGAGGGAGAGGGAGAGGGTGGGATGATTTGGGAGAATGGCATTGAAACATGTATACTATCAGGTAAGAAACGAATCACCAGTCTATGTTCGATGCAGGATACAGAATGCTTGGGGCTGGTGCACGGGGATGATCCAGAGAGATGATATGGGGAGGGAGGTGGGAGAGGGGTTCATGTTTGGGAACTCATGTACACCCGTGGTGGATTCATGTCAATGTATGGCCAAATCAATACAGTATTCTAAAGTAAAATAAAGTAAAAACAAACAAACAAAAAAATTAAATTAAATTAAAAAAAATAAAGATCCTGCAATAAATAAACCACTTCTCCTTGCTGTCATCCTACTTTTTAGCAGAAACTAGAAAGTTACACAGCTGAGCTCTGTATCAACCTTATAAAAAGTCGAGAAAAAGAATGCAATGAATTTAATTTTATTCTTTTTAATTTTTATTTTTACTTTATTTTGCTTTACAATACTGTATTGGTTTTGCCATACATTGACATGAATCAGCCATGGGTGTACATGAGTTCCCAATCCTGAACCCCCCTCCCACCTCCCTCCCCATATCATCTCTCTGGATCATCCCCGTGCACCAGCCCCAAGCATCCTGTATCCTGCATCGAACATAGACTGGTGATTCATTTCTTATCTGATAGTATACATGTTTCAATGCCATTCTCCCAAATCATCCCACCCTCTCCCTCTCCCTCAGAGTCCAAAATTCCGCTCTACACATCTGTGTCTCTTTTGCTCTCTCACATACAGGGTCATCATCCCCATCTTTCTAAATTCCATATATATGTGTTAGTATACTGTATTGGTGTTTTTCTTTCTGGCTTACTTCACTCTGTATAATCGGCTCCAGTTTCATCCACCTCATTAGAACTGATTCAAATGTATTCTTTTTCATGGCTGAGGAATACTCCATTGTGTATATGTACCACAGCTTTCTTATCCATTCATCTGAATTTAATTTTAAAATAACAGATAAATCAGTTCCTAATGGTCTAGAGTGATGGGGAAACAGTGGAAACAGTATCAGACTTTATTTTGGGGGGCTCCAAAATCACTGCAGATGGTGACTGCAGCCATGAAATTAAAAGATGCTTACTCCTTGGAAGGAAAGTTATGACCAACCTAGATAGCATATTCAAAAGCAGGCATATTACTTTGCCAACAAAGGTCTGTCTAGTCAAGGTTATGGTTTTTCCAGTAGTCATGTATGGGTGTGAGAACTGGACCATAAAGAAAGCTGAGCACTGATGAATTGATGCTTTTGAACTGTGGTGTTGGAGAAGACTCTTGAGAGTCCCTTGGACTGCAAGGAGATCCAACCAGTCCATCCTAAAGGAGATCAGTCCTGGGTGTTCATTTGAAGGACTGATGTTGAAGCTGAAATTCGAATACTTTGGCCACCTCATGTGAAGAGTTGACTCATTGGAAAAGACCCTGATGCTGGGAGGGATTGGGGGCAGGAGGAGAAGACGACGACAGAGGATAAGATGGCTGGATGGCATCACCGACTCTATGGACATGAGTTTGAGTGAACTCCGGGAGTTGGTGATGGACAGGGAGGCCTGGCATGCTGTGATTCATGGGGTCACAAAGAGTCGGACATGACTGAGCGACTGAACTGAACTGAACTGAATGGTCTAGAGTATGATTAATAAAAATTGACAATAATAGAATATGTGGGAATAATATTGCTGGTTTCTTTTGAGATGATAATAGGATAGATAGATTACTTGTTCAGAAAATGTTCAAGGATTTTTGGTTGCTTAAGAATCAGTTAAGGTAGAATGCATGCTTTATGAAATAAAAATTCAGATACTTATCTGAAAACTATCACATACTTGAATAAGTGAAGGGAAATTGTATATTGAAGAAGAATAAAGTCACATCACTCTGTTTATGTAATATTTACTCCTACTAGAATAAATATATTTAAGTCAAACTAAATAATAACAGAGAGTGATTTTATATATATACATACACATGTGATATATTATATATACACACATAGAGAGGCCTGGTGTGCTGCAGTTCACGGGGTCTCAAAGAGTCAGACATGACGTGGCGACTGAACACCACCACATGTATGTGTATCTGAATATATTCCAATTATACACACATATTTTATATTTATAAAAATATATATTTCACGGATGTATATATAATTTATTTGGAATTAAACTATAATTCTAAAATACTACATTGGAAGATTTTTAAATGCTATGACAAAACATCAATATATTAAGTGAAAAAAGGGTATGAAAATACTGCATTAGCCAAAGAGTTCATTCTATAACACGCTCAAAAAAAACAAAACAAACTTTTTTGCCAACCCAATAGTTTTATCATTCAATAGAATAAGAAGTATTAAAACTCACATATACCATACATATTTATGATATTATAATACATAATANATTTTATATTTATAAAAATATATATTTCACGGATGTATATATAATTTATTTGGAATTAAACTATAATTCTAAAATACTACATTGGAAGATTTTTAAATGCTATGACAAAACATCAATATATTAAGTGAAAAAAGGGTATGAAAATACTGCATTAGCCAAAGAGTTCATTCTATAACACGCTCAAAAAAAACAAAACAAACTTTTTTGCCAACCCAATAGTTTTATCATTCAATAGAATAAGAAGTATTAAAACTCACATATACCATACATATTTATGATATTATAATACATAATATATTGTGAAAGCAAAACTGGAAATGACACTTCAGCATAGATCTCACAGGCTTTATGTAACTTTTGTTCTTCATTATGAAAAATTTTAAATGTCCATCTTAACAAAGATAAAAGTAAGTTCTTAATGAAGTTTTATAAAGTAGATTACAGTCAATTATTTTAAGGAAAACAGTTACCACCCAAAGACCATGAGCATAATTTGATACACAAGCCTCCAATCTTGTTTTCAAAATGTACACTAACGTGTTTCTATTTCTGAATGATTTGTTTATTCATGGTGGTTCAAATTCATATAAATAATCATTTGCATGTTTACAATATTCTTTCAGTATTTCACATTGCATTAGGTTTTTTTTTATATTTTGTATTGTGCTGTCTCCTATTTTTCTTTCCACAAACTACTTACATCTAAATGGGCTTTCCTCATGACTCACACAGTAAAGAATCCTCCTGTAATGCAGGAGACCCAGTTTCAATCCCTGGGTTGGGAAGATCCCCTGGAGAAGGGAATAACTACCCACTCCAGTATTCTTGCCTGGAGAATACCATGGACAGAGGAGGCTGGTGGACTTCAGTTCATGGGGTCACAAAAAATTGGACACAACTGAGTTAATGCTTAAATTTCTTCAAGCCAGGTTTCAACAGTACATGAACCATGAAATTCCAGATGTTCAAGCTGGTTTTACAAAAGGCAGAGGAACCAGAGATCAAATTGCCAACACCCGCTGAATAATTGAAAAAGCAAGAGAGTTCCAGAAAAACGTACTCCTGCTTTATTGACTATGCCAAAGCCTTTGACTGTGTGGATCACAATAAACTGTGGAAAATTCTTCAAGAGATGGGAATACCAGACCACCTGACCTGCCTCTTAAGAAACCTGTATGCAGGTCAGGAAACAACAGTTAGAACCGAACATGGAACAACAGACTGGTTCCAAATAGGAAAAGGAGTACGTCAAGGCTGTATATTGTAACCCGGGTTATTTAACTTATATGCAGAGTACATCATGAGAAATGCTGGGCTAGAAGAAGCACAAGCTGGAATCAAGATTGCTGGGAGAAATATCAATCAACTCAGATATGCAGATGACACCACCCTTACAGCAGAAAGTGAGAAGAACTAAAGAGCCTCTTGATGAAAGTGAAAGAGGAGAGTGAAAAAGTTGGCTTAAAGCTCAACATTCAGAAAACGAAGATCATGGCATCCGGTCCCATCACTTCATGGGAAATAGATGGGGAAACAATGGAAACAGTGTCAGGCTTTATTTTGGGGGGCTCCAAAATCACTGCAGATGGTGATTGTAGCCATGAAATTAAAAGACGCTTACTCTTTGGAAGGAAAGTTATGACCAACCTAGACAGCATATTAAAAAGCAGAGACATTACTTTTGCAACAAAGGTCCGTCTAGTCAAGGCTATGGTTTTTCCAGTGGGCATGTATGGATGTGAGAGTTGGACTATAAAGAAAGCTGAGTGCTGAAGAATTGGCGCTTTTGAACTGTGGTGTTGGAGAAGACTCTTGAGAGTCCCTTGGCTTGCAAGGTGATCCAACCAGTCCATCCTAAAGGAGATCAGTCCTGGGTGTTCACTAGAAGGACTGATGTTGAAGTTGAAACTCCAATACTTTGGCCACCTGATGTGAAGAGCTGACTCATTTGAAAAGACCCTGATGCTGGGAAAGATTGAGGGCAGGATGAGAAGGGGACAACAGAGGATGAGGTTGTTGGATGGCATCACC
The DNA here is from genome assembly GCA_006410935.1 of Redunca redunca. Classification (NCBI taxonomy): domain Eukaryota; kingdom Metazoa; phylum Chordata; class Mammalia; order Artiodactyla; family Bovidae; genus Redunca; species Redunca redunca. Next base: position 125,565 of record SJYQ01104555.1, read on the forward strand.
GACTCAATGGACATGGGTTTGGGTAAACTCCAGGAGTTGATGATGGACAGGGAGGCCTGGCATGTTGTGGTTCACGGGGTCAAAAAGAGTCGGACACGACTGAGCAACTGAACTGAACTGAGCTGAGCAACTAACACTTTCACTTTCACTTACATCCAAATGAAGAAAGAGGAGGAGTGGAAAGTACTACAGAAGATCAACTTTGAAACCACCATTCTGGATACCCTTGTGGTTTATAAGAAGTAGTTCATAAGGTCTCTGTAATCAGAGGTCAGTGTGTTTTATTTCCATGGTACTCACTTCAATAGACCTATTACTTAGCAATTATGACACATTATACATATCATAACAAACAATTCTGGAGGCTACAAGGTTCTAGGTAACCCAACACCTACAATATTCAGAAAGGACTCCCCAGGTTGGGTTTTTTTGTTTTTTTTTTTTCATGAAATGTGCATGTTTATTTACATTTATGCTGTCGCTGTGTCCCTGAGTTCTATATTTTGGTTCCCCAGTTAGGATGGGATATAAACGGTTAACAGAGAAGAACACAATGGAAAAATGAAGGTATAGCTGGTGTGCATGTAAGTAGCAAAATGCCACACAACTCTGTTTGAAGTCAGCACTTCTTCTTCAATAACTGAGCATCAGATTTTTTTATCCTAGAAAAATGGAACTCTTCTTGGGTGCTTTTCAAGTCAGTCAATACCACACACACTGATTGAACAGCATCTATGTATGTGCCAAGCTACCGTTGCTGGTGCGGTAAATTATTCTATACTGCAACATGTTATTCGGAGGAAAATTGGCACTATCTGCAAGGAACTTTGGGTTTAATTTGCATCTAAAAATTTTAAATACCCGTAATTGTATACAGCCAGGAACATTATCCATGGTTAAATTGCATATTGTTCCTATTGTTGCTAAGATGTGAGGACATTTAACAATTACTACCTTATGCCACATGACGTTGCACACCCGAGAGCAAAGATCACTCATGGTTGAGGACTTGGCATTGAAGACTTTAGGGGTCTTGATGAACCACCAAACAGATTAACACCCTTTCATCTCGTGCCCACTGAATTTCCCTTTGGAGAGTGCCTCCTGCCCAGGCTTTTGCAGACTCATCCAAGGACTGTCTGGCTCAATTATCTTGGTCCTAGCTGTCTGTAAGCAGAATCATATTTCAGAGGTTCAAAGGGCTCTGGGGCTATCCATCAGGCCAATTCCATTTCAAATATAAAAAAAAATCATGTGCACTCTGATCAAACTGACATTTTCTCCTTCCTTACATGTCAGTAGCACAAAAGCTGAAGCTACTTCCATTTTGAGATTCTGAACTTCGTTCTCCTTTTAATGTAACAGTCCTTCCACTAAATCCTTTCTTGGGCTCATTGGCTGGTTCTATTGAAAATATTCTAACCTTGTATCCTTTTCTTGTTATGAATAAAACAGTTATTCAAACCCTACTGCTGAGAAATTTTTTCACAGTTCTCCAGCACTTTCATACTGCAACTCTGTTTCAACAGAAAAAAAAAAAAATTAATCAAGACCCTGGAGGGAAAAAAATTGGTGCTTCAAAGAAACAACTATGCATTGTCTATAGCATGTCTCCATATTATCTGTTTATAATTCCATGGCAACTATTCTATATCTTTGTAAACTATGGATAACTGATGCCAGGGAAAAATAATTCTTATCTATAGTTATGCAAATCTGCCTGGTCCAACGAGAGTTAATTGACCTCCCTCCTCCACTGTGGAGAAGCCAGTATTTGCTTTTGAACCTGTTTAGCATCTACTTAACCAGTAGCTACCTAATCTACGATCCTAATCTATGACCCTAATCTACGACCAGTAATGCTGGAGAAGCTGAAGTTGAATGGTTCCACGAAGACCTACAAGACCTTTCAGAACTAACACCCAAAAAAGATGTCCTTTTCATTATAGGAGACTGGAATACAAAAGTAGGAAGTCAAGAAACACCTGGGGTAACAGGCAAATTTGACCTTGGAGTACAGAATGAAGTGAGGAAAGGCTAATAAAGTTTTGTCAAGAGAACGCACTGGTCATAGCAAACACCCTCTTCCAACAACACAAGAGAAGACTCTACACATGGATATCACCAGATGGTCAACACCAAAATCAGATGGATTATATTCTTTGCAGCCAAAGATGGAGAAGCTCTATACAGTCAACAAAAACAAGACCGGGAGCTGACTGTGGTTCAGATCATGAACTCTTTACTGCCAAATTCAGACTTAAATAGAAGAAAGTGGGGAAAACCACTAGACCATTCAGGTATGACCTAAATCAAATCCCTTATGATTATACAGTGGAAGTGAGAAATAGATTTAAGGGACTAGATCTGATAGAGTACCTGATGAACTATGGACAGAGGTTCATGACATTGTACAGGAGGCAAGGATCAAGACTACACCCAAGAAAAAGAAACGCAAAAAAGCAAAATGGCTGTCTGAGGAGGCCTTACAAATAGCTGTAAAAAGAAGAGAAGTGAAAAGCAAAGGAGAAAAGGAAAGATATACCCATCTGAATGCAGAGTTCGAAAAAATAGCAAGGAGAGATAAGAAAGCCTTCCTCAGTGAGCAACGCAAAGAAATAGGGGTATATGATAGAATGGGAAAGATGAGAGATCTCTTCAAGAAAATTAGAGATACCAAGGCAACATTTCACACAAAGATGGGCTCAAAAGGACAGAAGTGGTATGGACCTAACAGAAGCAGAAGATATTAAAAAGAGGTGGCAAGAATATACAGAAGAACTGTACAAAAAAGATCTTCATGACCCAGAAAATCATGATGGTGTGATCATTCACCTAGAGCCAGACATCCTGGAATATGAAGTCAAGTGGGCCTTAGAAGGCATCACTACGAACAAAGCTAGTGGAGGTGACGGAATTCCAGTTGAGCTATTTCAAATCCTGAAACATGACACAGTGAAAGTGCTGCACTCAATATGCCAGCAAATTTGGAAAACTCAGCAGTGGCCACAGGACTGGAAAAGGTCAGTTTTCATTCCAATCCCAAAGAAAGGCAATGCCAAAGAATGCTCAAACTACCACACTATTGCACTCATCTCACAGACTAGTAAAGTAATGCTCAAAATTCTCCAAGCCAAGCTTCAGCAATACGTGAACTGTGAACTTCCAGATGTTCAAGCTGGTTTTAGAAAAGGCAGAGGAACCAGAGATCAAATTGCCAACATCTGCTGGATCATCGAAAAAGCAAGAGAGTTCCAGAAAAACATCTATTTCTGCTTTATTGACTATGCCAAAGCCTCTGACCGTGTGGATCACAATAAACTGTGGAAAATTCTGAAAGAGATGGTATTTGGTATTCTGAAAATACCAAACCACCTGACTTGCCTCTTGAGAAACCTGTATGCAGGTCAGGAAGCAACAGTTAGAACTGGACATGGAACAACAGAATGGTTCCAAATAGGAAAAGGAGTTCATCAAGACTGTATATTGTCACCCTGGTTATTTAACTTATATGCAGAGTACATCATGAGAAATGCTGGGCTGGAAGAAGCCCAAGCTGGAATCAAGACTCCCAGGAGAAATACCAATAACCTCAGATATGCAGATGACACCACACTTATGGCAGAAAGTGAAGAACTAAAGCGCCTCTTGATGAAAGTGAAAGAGGAGAGTGAAAAAGTTGGCTTAAAGCTCAACGTTCAGAAAACGAAGATCATGGCATCTGCTCCCATCAGTTCACGGGAAATAGATGGGAAACAGTGGAAGCACTGGCTGGCCTTATTTTTTGTGGCTCCAAAATCACTTCAGATGGTGACTGCAGCCATGAAATTAAAAGACGCTTACTCCTTGGAAGGAGAGTTATGACCAACCTAGATAGCGTATTGAGAAGCAGGCATATTACTTTGCCAACAAAGTTCTGTCTAGTCAAGGCTATGGTTTTTCCAGTGGTCATGTATGGATGTGAGAGTTGGACTGTGAAGAAGGCTGAGCGCCAAAGAATTGATGCTTTTGAACTGTGGTGTTGGAGAAGACTCTTGAGAGTCCCTTGGACTACAAGGAGATCCAATCTGTCCATCCTAAAAGAGTTCAGTCCTGGGTGTTCTTTGGAAGGACTGATGTTGAAGCTGAAACTCTAATACTTTGGCCACCTCTTGTGAAGAACTGACTCATTGGAAAAGACTCTGATGCTGGGAGGGATTGGAGGCAGGAGGAGAAGGGGATGACATAGGATGAGATGGCTGGATGGCATCACCGACTCAATGGACATGAGTTTGGGTGGACTCTGGGAGTTGCTGATAAACAGGGAGGCCTGGCATGTTGTGGTTCACGGGGTCGCAAAGAGTCAGACACTACTGAGGGACTGAACTGAACTGAAGCGTCTACTTGATTTCCTTATCGATTCAGGAGTTAAATAAAATCTTTAATCATTATTCATTTTATATCTGCATGGGAGTCACATTTTTATCTTTTTTTAAAGTACCATTTAACAGCTGCAAATGAGGAAAAATAAGTGTAACAAGGTTATCGATCCCAGAGTTTATAAGAATGAGATAGTAAAGAGGACATATCCAGCAAGAGGGGGTCAAGAGTTATATTCTCTCATGCTATTCTTAGCATTAACACGCCATAATTTAGCAGGAATGAAAATAAAGAGTTATTTAATAATATTCTCTGAAAATAATATCACATTTATATTCACATTGGGAAATGATTACAGGGTGATGGTTAGTATCTGAAACCATTGTCAAAACAAAAATCGCACCAGACTTAGTTAAGCAGGTAAGGAAGCCTGTATTCAAAGCTACTGACACAGGGATAAAGACAATCTCAATGCAGCTCTGCCAAAATAATGGGCAGGAGGGTTTAAAAGCTGGGTTGGTGGATATCACAGGTCATCTGTCTTCACTAACTGGCCTTACCAAGGAAAAGGAAGGCTGAGAGAATTCAACACAGAGACAGGAGGAGGAAGAGTAAGGATAGAGAGTAGCGAGAGATATGAAGATCCTGGCCCTGAGAACTAGTGCCATTCAGCCCCTAACCAAGGACTACCCAGTGCCCACTAGAAGCTGGAGGAGACGAGAAATGACTCTCCCCTAGGGCCTCTAGCGGGCGGAGAGCCCTGGCAACATCTCGAGTTTGACCCAGTGATACTTACTTCTGACTTCTGGTCTCCAGAACTACAAGCAGATAAATTTCTGTTGTTTTAAGCCACCAAGTTTGTGGTAGCTTGTTAGAGCAGCCACAGGGAAACCAATACTGGTTTTGGTACCAAGGAGTGGAGTACTGCTGTAACAAATACCTAAAAATGTGGACATGGCTTTGGAGTTAGTAATGGACAAAGGCTAGAAGAATTTTGAGGCACATAATAAATAAAACCTAGATTGCTCTAAACAAAGTACTGATAGAAATATAAACATTAAAGGGACTTCCCTGGTGGACCAGTGGCTAAGACTCAGCATTCTCAATGCAGCGGCCTGGGTTTGATCCTTAATCAGGGAACTAGATCCCACATGCTGCGACTAAGACCTAGAGCAGCCAAACAAATAAACAGAAATGTTTCAAAAAGAAATATAAGCATTAAGAGCTCAGAAATAAGGGAGAAGCACAAAAGGGGAAGCCCATATCATCTAGGAGAATATGCATATTGTCATAAACAGAATATTGCTAGAAATGTGAACATTAAAGGTGCTCAAAGGTTTCAGAAGGGAATGAGAGACATCCTGGTGGAAAAATGGGAAAAGGCAATCCTTGTTAACAGTGGCAGAGAGCTTCACTGCACTGTGACCTACTGTTGTGTGGCAAATAAAATCTTGCAAGGGATGAATTCAGATATTTAGCTGAGAAGAATTCCAAGCAAAACCTTGAACATACAGCCTGGCTTCTCCTTGCTGCCTGTACTAAAATGGTAGAGGAAAGAGACATATTGAGGAAAGAAATATTAAGCCAAAAGAAACCAGGACTTGATGATTTGGGAAATTCCCAGACTATCCAGATTGCTAGAGATACTAAAATTAGGAGGTTCACTGTTATAAAAGTGGACTCTGGAGAGAAGTCCAGAGGTATGGCTAGAGAACCTTTCATCGGTGCAAAGGAGATTAAACATGAGCGAAGGGAATAATAGCTGGGGGACTGGACAATCTAAGTGAGAGATAATGGTGCAATGGTTGGAAAGTACATATGGCAGTCCAGCACAGCAGGATGAAAAGTGGCTGGATTCTAAATGTATGCTGAAGACAGAGCTGATGATATTTTCTGACTGACTATAAACGCTTTGTGAGAGAGAAGGGTTGAGGATTATTCCAAGGCATTGGGTCTGGGTAACTGGAAGGGTAGGGTTTCCCAGGTGGTGCGGGGACAAAGATCTGCCTGCCAAGCAGGAGACACGGGTTCAATCCCTAGGTCAGGAAGAAATGGCAATCCACTCCAGTATTACCTGGGAAATCCCATGGCAGAAGAGCCTGGTGGGCTACAGTCCACAGGGTCACAAAAGAGTCGGACATGAGTGAGCAACTAAACAACAAGAAAGACAAAGCTGACATTTCCTGAGATACAGAAAAATACCAAGAGCCCAGTTTTTAGCATAATAGATTACTATTTCCATTTAGAAAAGCTAGTAGAGATGCTGGGAAGGTAACTGAATTTAGGAGTCCAGAGATCAGCATCTTGGTCCAGACCACAGCTATAAATTTGGGGTCATCAATACAGAGATAAATATAAAGCCATGAGATTGGAGGAGGTCATCAGGAAGTGTTTGTACATACAGAATAGAAGAGGTTCAAAAGCTGAGTCATGGGAGCCTGCAAAATTAAAAGGTCAAGAAGAGGGGGAGGGAGCAGCAGAGGAGAGCGAGATGGAGTATGGCAGGGAAAAAACCAGGAGAATGTGGATTCCTACTGAGTCAAGAGAAGAAAGTGTTTCAAAGAGGAAGGACGATCAAAAGTGTCAGGTACTGCTGAGAAGGTCAGAAAGAAGACGGTGACAGTGTCCATGGTGCTTACCAGTCTGGAAGTTATTGGCGATGTTGACTAGAGACGTTTTGCTATGATATACACATGATGATTTCTGTGGGGGATAAGAGAGGGAATTTAAAGACAGTACATATAGGAAATGAAATGAAATGGACTGGAGAGTCAATTAATTTCGCTTTTTAAAATAATCCACAAATTTGGCCAGAATAAGCTCATTACTGACTTTAAAAAGTTTTGCTGAGATGCACCAGATGGCTTGAGGTATGGAGGAAATGAGTAACCAACATGGATCATTCAATTAGAGAGTTTGCTAATTAAAGAAAGAGGTAGTAAGTGCATGGTAATTTTCAAGAGCTAAGGGGAAAGCAAATGTGATTGTTTTCATCTGTTGAACCCGTTTAGTCTGTGAGGTAAAAATGGAGAGAAAAGAGACTGAATGGGGTTCTTGAAGAATTGAATGGGGTTCTTGAAGAATTGAAAGTGATGCAAACAACAAGCAAAAAAAAGCAAAGTGAAGGAAATGACTTTGGTAAAGAAGTAATTTCTTCCTCAGAAATACTAGGGACAGATGAGAAGGTAACTGCACACCAGGCTTTCTCAGTCTCAGCACTGTTGACATTTTGACCTGGATAATTCTTCCTTGGGATGGCCTCTCTATGCTTTGCTGACATTTAGCAACCCTGATCTCTACCCACTAAAAGCCAGTAGCACTTGCCCTGTGTCATGACAGCCTCAAATGTCTCCAGACATTGCTAATGTCCTCAGACATTGCCAATGTCTCCTCGGGGCAAAATCACCTTGGTTGAAACCACCGATATAGAGATAAATTGAAGAACAGAGAATTGCACGGTGTGTGCTCTGAGTCCTATGAGAAATTGGAATGGTAACTTCATGTGAGCTATTAGAATGGCCTCAGTGATTAAGAGGAGAACTTCTGGGAAGAATAGCAATAGATACTATGACAGCTTTGTTTTGTGTCGCCCCTGGAACTGTCGTCTGCCAGAATGCCCTTCCCTGTATAGTTCTAGACTCATGTGGGCCACAAGAGACATTTTACGTGAGATTTGAAGGTGGAAGGAAACAGCCACCACATTCATTTCACACTTGGAGGGCTAGAGCAGAGCCCCAGGCAGGACCGCGGCTTGCACACACTGCCACTCGCCTACTGGCTCACTCGCGGCAAAGCAACCAGCAGCCCACCGCTTCTCCAGCTCCTGCGCCAGGTGCCTCTTTAAGCGCTGTGATGAAGGGCGCCAGCTGCCCCAGCAGGTCAGGCACCTCGTCGAAGTGGGAGGCCTGGGAGCAGTGAGAGACCCACGTGAGTCCCAGCTCACCTGGGAGGGCTCCAGCCCATCCCCGCAGTTTCCAGTCTGTGCTTCCTCTCCCCTATCTCTTGTCCATCTTTCTTCCTAATCACCAGTCCTGCTGATCTGGGGCTGCAGCATCCAACACAGAGGCAGTAACTGTATACAAACTCTTCAGTGTGATCTCTCAACTGTCTCAGGTCAAATCCCACATTCGGTACCATTCATTTACTACTGCCTATATGTCAAGTGTAACAACACTATAACTTACAGTACAGTGTCCTTATTTTATTGGTGAGGAAACTGAGCGCCAGGAAGACTGACTCTATCGAGGTTCCACATTTAGTAAGTGGTGAAAACATGGAGCTTGAACAACATCCACCTTCCTTTAAAAAACCCTCTCTCCTTCCATCCGGCCTGTCTGAGAAATAAAGGAGGGGTACGACATTTCTACGGAGAAGGCAATGGCACCCCACTCCAGTGTTCTTGCCTGGGAAATCCCATGGATGGAGGAGCCTGGTAGCCGCAGTCCATGGGGTGGCTAAAAGTCGGGCACGACTGAGCGACTTCACTTTCACTTTTCACTTTCATGCATTGGAGAAGGAAATGGCAACCCACTCCAGTGTTCTTGCCTGGAGAATCCCAGGGACAGGGGAGCCTGGTGGGCTGCCGTCTATGGGGTCGCACAGAGTCGGACAGGACTGAAGCGACTCAGCAGCAGCAGTAGCAGAACATTTCTAAATGAATGACCTTGACAAATGACTCCACACTATATTCTAATAATGGTAGGAAATAAATAAAAGCCCTTTTCAAGATAGCACTTAATGATGTTTTAGAGGTAAGAGGCACAACAGTTAAAGATAAGACTTACCTGCTCTTCACAGATATGAAATAAGAAGAGTCTCAGTCCTCTGTTTTCTATTACTGCATAATGCCTCTGAGACACCAGCGTTTGGGGGCAGCAAACGGCCTGAAAGTTTAGAAGGGGCCTTAACATATCCATCAACGCTCAGCCTACTGAGGACCAGGGCGTAGCGACCAGGGCGCCCATGACTATTTTTGTGCCTCGGCCAACGTCCTGGCTTCCTCTTTCCCACCTCTCACCCCAGGGGCACAGCTTCTAGGCCTCTCCCACGCTGGCTGACACCGACATTAACAACGGCAGCCACATTCTCCGTACACATGGTCTGTGGCAACAGACCAAGACAGGACAAATCTTGCTTTTTACTTGCTGGCATCGTTCAAAGCAGCAGCGAAGCCAGAGAGGTGGCGAAGAAAATGTATTAGGTTGTCTGGGTGAACAATCTTAGGTGTCCGAATCTCCGTGTCTACTACAGCATGTGAAGGCCTGAGGCACAGAGACCAAATCTATGAATTACTTTCCAAAAAGGCAAAAATGATAGAATATCATCAATGGAAGGGAATTTTTCTTCAGGTCACTTAATCCATTCCAAGTGAATGAATCCATTCTAAAACTAACCAAGTAGTCATCCATGCTCCTCTTTCACCCTTCAAATACCACACCACCATTAACCAATTCAAAAGGAAGCCCCTGTTATCTTCTGAGAGCAAAGAGCTAAAAGCTAGAGGCACTCCTTGCTTTGAGCTAGACTATACCTGCCTGTGATTATGACCCAACGGTGTTGGAAGAGTCATTTTCCATCATCTAGAGTATCTCCACCATATTTATTGTTTAATGCATGTTCTATAGTTATAATAATGGCAACAATAACACTGATATGAAAGCAGCTATTTTGTGCACCAGTTTGTTCCATCAGTAAAAAATTTTTTAGATCAGTTACTGACAGCACAAATGATTATTGCTTTTGCCATAACTTTTTTCACTTTATACCATAGTAGCACTATGGTTCAATTAGCTAAAAAGGTAGCAATTATCTTATTATATTTATCTATTGTATTCGTAGCCATTTTGAAAATCCTCTTTTCCTTGATTTCCACAGAAAAACTATTCACTTGAACAAAGTTTTATTTTTAAAGTTACAGTAAATGTAGGATATGTGGGAATTTATCTTACAAAAATAAGCTTCAGATTGAAGCCCACTTTAAGATCACAGTTTTATTATCTGAGAAAAGGATAAAATTTTGAAATAGAATATCTTCACCAAAATTTGGGAACAGTCTCTATAGAAATTGCAAGAAATAATTCTTGCATATTGTCTTCAGGTTTCTGAAGACCTCAGTGCAAGATGGACTCTGGTACATGTTATGGCCCTTTTAAGAGTTGGAGAGATCAAGTCACAAATAGTTCTTACTGTATTTTAGATTGCACAGTCATCTGCGAAAAACAGAAGGAAGGGCTTGTGGTGACCATTCTTCTGCTTTATACCTAGAGCACAGTCTCTCCAGGAATGCCTTGTATTTCACCTCATCAGAGTCTGTCTCCACTACGAGAATATAGATAGTGCAGATACTGGCAATAAAAACGACCTCAAGAAAAAAATTACAGACAGGGCTGACATGTTGAAGCAAAGAGTTTCTCAGGATTAAGAGCTGATTCATCAGGGAGTTCCCTGGTGGTCTAGTGGTTAGGGCTCTGCACTTCCACTGCAGGGGGTCCTGGCCAGGAAACAAGACCCCACAAGCCATGCAGTGCAGCCAAGAACACATGATTCATCAGTTTCATTTCTCAGTAACTGGGTTAGTACCTGTCCTCTAAATAAATCTGATCCTAGGATGACTGTGTTCTGATCAGTTATAGGTAAAATATATTCAATAAGAAAATTAAGATGGGATTGTTTCTTTCAGATAAAAGAGTAGAAAAGTCCTAGAGGGAACAGGCTAGAAATGATAGGAAGCTAAGTTTGATAATTCAACTTTATATGGCAGTACTCTATGGGAAAAAACACAATTTAGTGGGATTCAATAAATAGTTTTCTTAAATTAAACTATTTGTTAGAATTAAGCTGTGCTCTGGGTTTTTAAATCAAAATGAATATGCTGTGGTAATTGGGGATATGAGAAAAAATAAATTAACACTACTTGGAACATAGTTAATGTGTCTGAATTTATGCCAATACCTGTTTGTGAGAGGGAACAATATTCTAGTAGATGAAAGCTGCCAATTATGTTTTAATAGGTTCATGTACAATGATAGTAGAATTATAATACTGATTTTCTTCTGAATACTCCAATTTGCACTGTTTTCCTCCAATAATTTCTGCTTCAGTGACTGTATATTGATCCTCACTATGTATTATTTGTTCTCAAATTAAATACTCTATTTCTAAAGTTGTGGGGGTGGGGAGAGGAGTACACACATGAAAGAATAATCCAAATTCTGGTGAAACCACATACTTTTCATCAGTCTGCTATTTCATTTTCAAAATAATTCCTGTGGCTTTTTTGCCTTGCACGTTCAGGAATTGGCTGCCCAATGCATTTATATTTATTCACCTCGCTTTCCTTCATATTTGATCTTTGTTTCTTGCCTTTAGTCATTTCACGGCTAATTAAATCCCTCTGCCTTCTAAGCGAGAAGAAGAAAGACAAAATAACGTAAGCTATTGTAGTAGTGTCAAAGGAGAAAAAAAAGTAGAAAGGGACTAAACTGTTTCTCCAGCGTCAGTGCCAGTTGACCCCAGGTCTGTCTGCTTCCTCAGCACTGCCCCTGGGGATAAAAAACCCTTGACACGCAGCCCAGCTCAGAGATGAAGGCACATGTGCCGAGCCTGGCTGCGCGTGTGAGACACACATGGATGCACCATGTCTCAGGGCTGCCGACAGTCCTGCCTCCCCAGTACAAGAAAGCCGTGGACAGAGCATGCTTACTGGGCACTCCCTTCATTCCCTCCAATTTCTTCTAAGGAATACAGCTCTGCCTTCTTTTCCTGATGGATAATCTGTACCTGGAGGGTCTAGAGCCTTCCGTACCCTTGCTCCCACATGGACAGATTTCCAACAACATGCTCAGTCGGCTCCCCATCACATTCTTGCCTGCTTCATTCTCCTAGGGCCTAGAATTTACATATGTAACATCAGACACTGTTTCGGAGAAGACACACCATTGGGAAATCCACACCATCTATTTACAACAAGTATTTCCCACCTAGAACTCCCCACAAGCACCCTGCGGCTGGTGTGCACGGCTCAGTGACTAAACCACCACACCAAGCCAGGTTCGTTTGCCCCACACAGAGCAAGCCGGGTGCTGAGACGCCAAGGTTTGCAGCAGAGAAGAGGCTTACTCTCAAGGCAGCCAAGTGAGAAGAGGAGACAGGAGAACAAATCTCAAATCTGCCTCCCCCAAGGCAAGGGGCTAGGGATATTTATGGGACAAAGCTGTGCATCCTCTGTCACTTCAGCTGTGTCTGACTCTTTGCAACCTCAAAGGACTGTGGCCCGCCAGGCTCCTCTGCCCATGGGATATTCCCGGCCAGAATACTGGAGTGGATTGCCATGCCCTCCTCCAGCGGATCTTGCCGACCTAGAGATCAAACCTATGTCCCCTGCACGGCAGGCAGATTCTTTACCATCTGAGTCACCAGGAAAGCCCATAGGATAAGGCTGAGGCGTAGGGAACTGGGGAAAAGGGACTGGAGATAAGAAAAAGATGAGGTAATTTTATACTGGGCAGGTGCTTCTGAGCTATGTGTTTCTTCATGGACACATGTTCAGAAAATGGCAGTGTCCCCAGGCACTGAGGGTGAAGTTTGGGGCCCTCTGATGTGAGAAGGTCATCAGTTGGACACTCATGATTGCCCAGTTGGAGGGTCAGTGGTCCCAACTAGTCTTAAACAGCTCGAGCTCAAATTGACCATAGCTGACTCCAACTCCCTGAAAACAACTCAGGCAAACATCTTATTCTTTAGGTGATGTGAGGCTTGGAAGACATGAAAACTTTTTGTAGCAACGATTAAAGTGAGCTTGATCGATGAAAGCAGTTTACGGGTTTCACAGATCTAACTGATGATTATCCTCAGTTTCACTAGAATAGTGTTCTTGTCACCCTTCCCTCAAGGACAATGTTCTGGAGATTTTGCCACTTTATTAAAGGCAAAACAGCCTTGGGTTTGTCCACTAATTACCCCCTGCCCGTTCCTGGTGCTCTCCACACCCCTCAGCAGCCAACATTCAAAGTCCTGTAACAGCTTACATATTTTAGGTTGATTTAATGTCATCTTTTTGTTCCTGTTTTCTATTCCAGATCATCAAGATGTGACAGCAATTATAGAAGTATCTGAGAACTGATGTTAGGTTTCTCTACAGTAAGTTTCTTTTTATCAAGGTTGGTAAAATATACAACCAAACTAGGTACAAAATATTGATCCAGCCTCTCTTTGACAAATATGAAGAAGGCCTAGAGGGATTCCAACTAACTGAAAGAATTAACCAAGCACAGATCTGTTTTACTTGGTCCTGTGACAAGGAAATACTTTTCCCAAAAAATACATAAGGTCACTCCGTCTTATTCATTGCTGTGTTCCTGGTCCCCATCAGAGTACATTGCCATAGTGGGTTTCTATAAACATTAGTTGAATAAAAAAACAAATGGATGAATACAGGATCTCATGCCTGAATTAAGTTATCAAAAATAACTGAATAAACATCAGTTATGGGCAAATAATGAAAAAACAGTGAGGTGCTACCTAAACAAGCAATATAAAAGTTAAAAGAGAGAATGGGATATAGTGAAGCATACAGAAAAAAGTAAACTGATAATTTAGAACTAGTTCAGCCTTAAACCTGGGAGAAGGTTTAGCATTAGATAGAAACAAAGGCATTCCTGGCACAGGGAACAGAATACATGAATATTTGCATGTGCATAAGAGCATGGACCAATGAGAAGAAATGCTCTGCTGGCAGTGGGAAATGCGTGGGAAACACAGATAGTAGGTGGACTGAAGGCAGAACATGGAGATCATTTTAAAACTCAGTCTAAGGAGCACTTGAAAAAAGCAACAGGTCTGGTCTGAGTGAGATGTTTCTTGTACGTCTGGACATTAACTTCCTCTGTTTCACTAAGTTTACTTTTCCAAAAGATGCATATTTCTTTCTCATGATCTAGGTTAAACATAAGACCCCACAATCAGCAGGGGCAATAAAGAGTTTAAGAGCGCATGGTAAACCCGGTAAAGAGAGTCACAGTCAAGTGGAAGACACACTGACAGGGACAATGATATCAAATGGTATCATTGTCATCAAATGCTGGTTTTCCAAATTATCACCAAAGCAGCTACTGATAAGACAAAGCACAGTTAATCCCTTGCCATGGTAAGCAAGGATACTAGGTCAGCAGAGCCGTAATAATGTCCTCCTCCTGCTGCTGCTGCTGCTGAGTCTCGTCAGTCGTGGCCGACTCTGTGCGACCCCAGAGACGGCAGCCCACCAGGCTCCCCCATCCCTGGGATTCTCCAGGCAAGAACACTGGAGTGGGTTGCCATTTCCTTCTCCAGTGCATGAAAGTGAAAAGTGAAAGTGAAGTTGCTCAGTCATGTCCAACTCTTCGAGACCCATGGACTGCAGCCTACCAGGCTCCTCTGTCCATGGGAGTTTCCAGGCAAGAGTACTGGAGTGGGGTGCCATTGCCTTCTCCATAATAATGTCCTACGGAAGGACAAAGTCGGGATACTTACTGAAATTTTGAAGTCTGGTTTAAAGCAGGTCTTACAATGTGGAAGCTTGATTGTGATTGGGCAGGAATCATGATGTAATACTTTCAGATCAGTAAGAGTTGAGGACATAGCAATGCAAGACTTCTGAGGTGCAGATTCAGAGTCTGGTGTAAACTGTCCACAGATGCTTCCTATTAGTGAGTTGATGGAACTCCTTGGAAGTCCTTGGAGTGAAAAGTAAAGTTATTTACAGCTCATATCATCCAGGGAAACAGCCTCATGACATACTAAAGTTAGATCAAAGACGGTGGGATAATAAAGTCATGTTAATGTACTAGTGAGCTGCATAGATAGTTTCAATTCTGAGTGTACACGAATGCAAAGGACACAGGAAGCAGAACCAAAGAAGAGTTCTGAGCTCTGCTCGGTAGATTCAAAAAAGTCTTCAAAGAAGAGGTGGCCTCTGTGCCATGAGCTAAAAAAAAAAATGAGCAGAGTTTGATCTGTGTACAAAAGGAAGAAACGATTCAAGGAAAGGGCATAATGTTGTGTAAGAAAAAGGGTGAAAGAATGTGTCTTTCACCGTAGATTCTACAAGCAGAACCCATCACTGTTCTAACATACAAATTGATGCCCTTCTACTGTGTTTATTGTAATTACTCAGAGTATTTTGTTGGGAAAGAAATTTTTGCATAACGATGATGTTTTAAATTATTGCTGAAACTACTTTCATGTTTTACAATGAGCTTAAAAACAAATACGGTTTGGGGATGCAAACTTAAAATCATGTGGGATTTTTTAAAATATTCTTTTTTAATAAACAAATTGTTAAAACACATAGAAAGTCATTCCCACCTAAAGAGAGTAAAAGAGAAAGGAAGCGTGGAGCTGCCAGCAGGGTTTGTAGTTTATCTGATGCAGTGCAACAGCATTTCAAATCCTCCAGGAAAAAGAAGAAAATATTCTGTACTCATGAAAGCCAGGGTGGAGGCCATTTAGCTCTCTCCTGCATGTCAGGGAACTTTTAGTAAACTAACTTAGAAATAAACCCAAAGGGATTATGATCACTGTGCATTATTAAAAAAAGGGATGGCCATAAGGAGATTTAATCAGAAAATAAACTTCAAAATCAAAAACATGCTCTGATGCAAGAACACTGGGAAACCAATCAGCATTTGATGCTCTTAGTAGCCTCTCCTAGAAAGCACCTTATCCCTCTGATGCCTTTTCGCGATAAAGGTCAGGGCACCCCTCTGTGGCCCTTCATGAGTTGGTCAGACCCAGGTCTCCCAGTCAGTGATGAGCACAGCTCTGATTCAGCAAGCTGCAAACCTGCAAACCCCACACCTGAGAGCCCAGACATTCAAAACAACCAGCTAATTAAACCTGGAGCAGCAAGCTATCATCATCCGAGATTCATGGGCATCCAACAAGCAGAAGAACTAGCAACACGGCACTCAGCAACAGCTGTCACCTGCTATAATGTTCTTTAATTATCTTAAAATCTCTAAGAACTGACAAATGGGTGACAAAATGCAATTTTCTGTGTCAGGAAGCGAGAGAGAAGCCCGTGTTGCTTTGATGAGAGGAAATACTGTAAACCATCTCTCTCGGCTCTCACTGGGGAGAGGGTACCGTCATCACTCAGCTCTGGTCTGTAAACACACTTGTTGTTGTTGTTGACGTGTAGTCACTCGGTCACGTCCGACTCTTTTGCGGCCCCATGGACTGTAGCTCAGCAGTCTCCTCTGTCCATGGAATTTCCCAGGCAAGAATACTGGAGTGGGTTGCCATTTCCTCCTCCAGGGGATCTTCCCGACCCAGGAATCAAACCCTCATATGCTGCACTGGCAGGTGGATTCTTTCCCACTGAGCCGATCAGGAAAGCCCATACAATACACTCATTACAGGACTCATGGAGGGACATGTTTCCTTCTTTATAAAGACTGAAGAGAAGCCAGGATGGGCACTGGGCTATGACAAACCTTCCCCCATAGGCTCAACACGTCTTTCAAATTCAGCCCCAGCTACAGGGCTAGCCCCACTGTGGTGCTCATGTCCCATGGACATGCATTCCTGGAATGGACCACTAGCAAAGTCAATCCAAGTTCCCTGGGATCATGTCACGCCCCTTCCCACATGCCCATTGGCATGGCCAAAAAAAATTTTTTTAATAATAATTTTTAAAATGATAAAATAAAATAGTGTCAATTTAGTAAACATTCAGTGAACATTTCTCCTCACTATAGTATAATCATTTAAATTTTCTATTTTAAATTATTTTAAGCAATTAGCATATTATTTTAAATTTCTATTACTAGTAAATTAGTCTGTTTTTATGCTCTTTGAGATACAAGTTCTCTGGGAACAAGGACAAGATCTGTTAAGTGATTTTGTTCATGTTACTTTGATAATCAACATTTTGTATTTGGTCATTTTCATAATAAAGTCAACTGTTCTCTTCAAGACCATGTAGTCAAATTCATTAATTTTTTTCCTCCTCTGTTTTCAATCTTATTATCCACTCCATCAGTGCTTCTCACTTTATCATTTCAGAGCCCACAGGTGAAGGCATCTTAGTGTACAGTACAAGCTTAGACCTGTTAACTGACACGGCACCTGAAATGGACATGCCACTGACCTAAAGAGATAAGAGGAGATCATTGCTTTCTCCAATCAGCTTCCACTAAAAATGCAGGTAAGGGCATGAAGCTGATCCAGAAGAAGGTACAGCACCAGAATGCTGCCCAAGTTATGACCAAAAAAATCTATACTCCCAATTTACCTATTTTGCTTAAAGGAGAAAAAACTTCCAGTGAAAAACATACCCATTTTATATATTTAATATAACTGGGGAATATTAACACTAGAAGGAACCAGTGTTTATCTCTAAAAAATGAAAGTGAAGCTACAAGAAAGAGTGAATTACAACAACCCTTATTCCCAAAGAAACAAACTGCAGCTTCCAAGCATGGGCATTTAAATTACACATCACAAATGCTTTGGTGCCTTTCAAAATAGAATAAATAAAGAGGAATGTGACAAGGATCATTCTCCTCTCTCCCCATCTCTGCAAGGGTGGCCTTCAGTGGAACTTGGCCAGGAACACATAGCCCAGGCAATCCTGATAATCTAACAAGGCTGAAGAAAGATGATGTATTACAGATATAAAAGATATTCTTTCACTGTGTCAAGTCAGTCTCAACAGACTGAATTTTGTTTTCTATTGTAATGCATTCTTATTTGTGAAATAATATCAAAAACTGAAAAGCACTTCACAGTTTACCAAATATTTCCATAGACCTTCTTTAGCACTGACGGCATCTAGACAGAGATAATGGGCTGACCAACATAGATCCATGCTCCTCGTTCATAACGCAAAGTTGGTGGCAAGAGGTGGCCCTAGTTGGGACCATGTGATGGAATGTGAGCCAAAGTGATGTCTGCCATTTCTGGGCTCAGAAATTGAGTACTGGGTGTTCAGTCCTTTATGCTCTCACCTTTCACTACACAGCTAACTAAAGGCAAAGGATCCAGTATAAGACACTAAAGGCATCTTAGGAGATGGAGAGAGTCACATCATAACAGGAGACCCACACAGATCTGGGATGTAAGCAGGAAGTTATCGAGATTTGCAGAATTTTTCTAGTTTTATTAGCTAGTGAAAACCACACACTGCCGAAAGAAGTGACAATGCAGGTGCCCGTCGGGGCCTAGTTCACATCAGGCGTTCAACAAATGTTGGGTAGATGGATCTGTCCGTCCATCATCTGGATGATGAAT
Organism: Redunca redunca; assembly: GCA_006410935.1. Lineage (NCBI taxonomy): Eukaryota > Metazoa > Chordata > Mammalia > Artiodactyla > Bovidae > Redunca > Redunca redunca. Next base: position 144,192 of record SJYQ01104555.1, read on the forward strand.
GGATGGATGAATGGCAGGTAGATGGACAAATGGCAGCCCTATTATATTCTAACCTATTAAATCTGGTAATCATAAAGTTTTGCCACAAATACAACACTCAGTAGTGATGTCAGTTTCTAACACATGTGACTGGGCTGATGACTATTTTAAAGAAACATGGCTGACCTGTAAAATTGTAATATACTTTTCAGAGGAATATCAGAAAAATTGTAAATGGCACTAATTAGAGACTAAACCAAATAAGGTCTCAAAACATCTCCAGACTAGTAACCATGATTTTCCCAAATAATTCAGAAGAAATGGGGATTAGGGTACTAAGACAGATTTAAGAGCATTGGGCTTTGAGAATAGGAAGATGATAATTCAGATGAAGGTTGCACCACATACTAACTGTGTGACTCCAACTGAATCCCCTACCCTCCCTAAGCTTCACCTCTCACATGTATAAAATGGTAATGAAACATGAAAATCAAAGTAGAAAGTTTAGCATGGTGTCTGGCATATAGAAGACACTCAATACATGCTAGGCTGTTATTCTTGAGAGTGTCTCTATACACTGTTACTGCTAATTAAAATATATTCAAGTTACCCTGTCACAATGGCAGGTAATTTCACAGATATTAAACCATACAAATTAAAGGATTCCTCCAATTTTAAGCATAGTTAAAAGACAGTCAATAACTAACTCATACTGCAGAACTGGAAGCTTTTCAAGGGTGGCTATCAGTGGCTGCTGTAGGATAATTGCTGAGCTCTTCTTGCAGATTTAACTTGTCAATCCAGCGGTTGCCAGCCTTTTCTGAATATCAAGGTCTGCATTCATGACATTCTCGTTCTCACTCATTTCTCTCCAAACATGCTTCCCAGTGTTCCTATCACCATCTTCCAGACAAGCCATAATTTCTGCTTTTGAGCATTTTCTTGGACCTCCCCAGTTTTGTGAACCACCTTCCTCCTATTCTTTAATCTCCTGGGCAAATATCAGACTCAAGGTCACGCTGGTAAAGCCTCCTGCAAACTTTAAATACTTGGCAAATGTCAAGGCTCTTAGCTCTCTCCATTTACTTATACCACAATGGAGATCTCCTTTCTTCAGATTCCTAGAGCACATATAATCCACATAAAACAGAGTATTTACTCCTATACTCTTGCATATTGATACTTAATTATTCCACTTTTTTATTCCTCTTAAATAGGACTGTCAATTTCTTGGCAGCCGTAGTACCCTCATCTGTGAAATGAGGGCATTGTATTAAAGGTCTCCTGGTTTATTCTTACTCTCAAATTTTTACTATCTCCTGAGGCATTTTGCCTGTGAAGACCAAAGCATTAAGCACAAAGATGGGTACATTTTAGCTCAGTCACTATGTAAAGAGTTAAGAGAAAAGATGTGTGCACATTCAGTTGCTCAGTCACGTCTGACTCTTTGTGACCCCACGGACTGTAGCCACCAGGCTCCTCTGTCCATGGGGTTTCCCAGGCAAGAATACTGGAGTGGGTTGCCGTTTCCTTCTCCAGGGGATCTTCCCAACCCAGGGATCAAACCTGCATCTCCTGCACTGGCAGGCGGATTCTTGACCACTGAGCCACCTGGGAATATCAAGAGAAAAGTGATAAGCCACCCTTAACAAGATTCAACCAAGGTCAGGTCTAAAGTGACCCTTTTTAGTGTACATCAGCATACAGAACAACATTCACAAAGATTTTCTCTCGACAGATTTAGCTCTAAGGTTAAGAACATTCGTGGCATTTTTCCCCCTTATTTTTGTGAAATTGAAAGGCAACATAGGGCCAGGCAGCCTGATGGAAACTTTCTTTTGCCTACAGGAGAGAGTGCTCTCTTTTCAAAGGCTTCCTTAAATGCTCCAGGATTTCTGCTGCCCTCACTTACAAAAACCGACTCAGGCATAATTCCACTTTCTTCTTTCCTCATGCTCAAATTGATTCACCATGAAACAAGTAAGATGTAACTTTTAGGGTCCCTTATTTGAGAGAATTCTAGCAATTTGTCCATGTGGTCCAACCTTATCTTCGACAAAGGAGGCAAGAATATACAACAGAGAAAAGACAATCTCTTTAACAAGTGGTGCTGGGGAAACTGGTCAACCACTTGTAAAGGAATGAAACTAGAACACTTTCTAACACCACACACAAAAATAAACTCAAAATGGATTAAAGGTCTAAACATAAGACCAGAAACTATAAAACTCCTAGAGCAGAACATAGGCAAAACACTCTCCGACATAAACAGCACGATCCTCTATGACCCACCTCTCAGAATACTGGAAATAAAAGCAAAAATAAACAAATGGGATCCAATTAAAATTAAAAGCTCCTGCACAACAAAGGAAACTATAAGCAAGGTGAAAGACAGCCTTCGGAATGGGAGAAAATAATAGCAAATGAAGCAACTGACAAACAACTAATCTCAAAAATATACAAGCAACTTATGCAGCTCATAAACGACCCAATCAAAAAATGGGCCAAAGAACTAGACATTTCTCCAAAGAAGATATACAGATGGCTAACAAACACATGAAAAGATGCTCAGCATCACTCATTATCAGAGAAATGCAAATCAAAACCACAATGAGATACCATTTCACACCAGTCAGAATGGCTGCGATCCAAAAGTCTGCAAGCAATAAATGCTGGAGAGGGTGTGGAGAAAAGGGAACCCTCTTACACTGTTGGTGGGAATGCAAACTAGTACAGCCATTATGGAGAACAGTGTGGAGATTCCTTAAAAAACTGGAAGTTGAACTGCCTTATGACCCGGCAATGCCACTGCTGGGCATACACACCGAGGAAACCAGGACTGAAAGAGACACGTGTACCCCAATGTTCATCGCAGCACTGTTTATAATAGCCAGGACATGGAAGCAACCTAGCTGTCCATCAGCAGACGAATGGATAAGAAAGCTGTGGTACATATACACAATGGAGTATTCCTCAGCCATTAAAAAGAATACATTTGAATCCATTCTAATGAGGTGGATGAAGCTGGAGCCGATTATACAGAGTGAAATAAGCCAGAAAGAAAAACACCAATACAGTATACTAACGCATATATATGGAATTTAGAAAGATGGTAATGTCCATGTGGTCCAATGTTGCACAATTTGCAAATGTAAGATACTTTATTCATAATTAAATGACTGTGGTCTCTTTTCACTCTGCTTTTTCCCCCTTTTACTGCCCTTTCCTGAAGTGGTAGTGTTGTGACCCGGGCACATGTGAAGACAAGGTAAAAAGATGTCAGTTTATGATACATAGTTGGGAACACAGTCAGCTCTTGTTTAGTCAGATGTTTCCACATGGTTCACCATCACTTCCTTAAAGTAAAGATGTAATAGCTTGTCCAGTAAGTGGCAAAGCTAGGATTCAAACCTAAGTGTGTCTGATTCTAATGCTACCATATCATCTTATTTACTCCTATCATATTCTTTGGGATCTATTAACAAGTCTTTGATTCCTTAATTTAAGTATGATGCTCGATGCTCAGCCACTTGCCAGCATCTTGTACCTCCTCCTCTCAATCTGGTGCCAACAGACCACTAACAGCAACCACTCTCCTACCAATATAAACAACTCTATCCTTGTTGAACTCTTTTTCCTTTACAGATTGTAGTTTGGTTTATCTTTCCTCAGGCTATAATAGTTTTGACCAGTCACATTTTTGTGAATTCTTACTAATTTTTTCCTAAATTGACATAAATCATTGGCATCAATGAAGATAATATATAACTCATATTATACCACTAGTACAAAGGCCGCAGTGAAAAACTGGGTTATGATTGTTGTCAAATTTAAGAGTTGTCCACTGAAAAAATCTAGAGACGAAGATCAACGCAGTAGTACTAAAGACGACTAGCACCCAGATTTTGCTCTCTAAATGTAAGTAAATATAATTTTTTAGTTTAAAAATTAGCGCACCTTGGGAAAAATTACAGGTTAGGGCAGGAACTATCCAAAACCAGATCTTTTGTCATACCTGCAACAAGAAAGATTTCTGACATCACAGTGGTCCCTCGCCTGCTGCTTACCCAAGGTTTCACTATGATTTCAGTTACCCCCATGGTCAACTGCAATCCAAAAATATTAAATGGAAAATTACAGAAACAAACAATTCACAAGTTTTAAATTGAGTGATGTTCTGAGTAGCCTGATGAGATCTTGTCCCATCCCGCTCATGAATCGCCTCCTTTGTCCAGCATATCCCCCTCTACGTTAGTCACTTAGTAGCCATCTGTGTTATCAGATCAACTGTTTCAGTACTGCAGTGCTAAAGTGTTCAAGTAACCCTTATTTTACTTATTATTGGCCCCAAAGCACAATAGTAGTAGTGCTAGAAATTCAGATATGCCAGAGACACTGCCAACTGCTTCTTTAAGTGAAAAGTTGTCTCAAGTTAATGAGGAAAGAAAAAAAATGCTATGCTGAGGTTGCTAAGACCTATGGTAAGAATGAATCTTATATCTGTGAAAGTGTGAAGAAGGAAAAAGAAATTTGTGCTACTTCTGCTATTGCAGTTCACAATGCAAAAGTTATGGCCACAATGTGTAACAAGTGCTTAGTTAAGAAGGAAAAGGCATTAAATTTGCACAGATAGTCTGAGAGAGAGAAACCATATTCACATAACTTTCATTACATTATATTGTTTTGACTGTTCTATTAGTATTTTAGTATCAGTTATTATTAATTGCTTACTGTGCCTAATTTATCAGTTAAACCTATCATAGGTATGTATGTATAGGAAAAAAACATAGTATATGGATATACAACTCCATACTACTCATGGTTTCAGGTAAACAATAGGGGCCTTAGAAAGTATTCCATGGATAAGGAGGGCCTTCTATATTGAGGTTATATCACAAGAACAGAGGAGTCAATATGAAGAGGCTTCAACTGACCAAAGTATTGATAAGAATAAAAACACACAAAAATGTTAAAATTCATGTGTTTTAAATATTACTAAAACAAAAAATGAAACCTTCACTAATTACCTTTTAAAAATGCTCAGGGGACTTCTCTGGTGGTCCACGGTTGAGAACACACCTGCCAACAGAGGGGACATGAGTTCGATCCCTGGTCCAGAAGGATTCCATGTGCCAAGGGACACCCCCCGCGCAGCACAACCACCGAGCCCGCTGTGCCCACACACCCTAGAGCCCAAGCTCTGCAACAGAAGCCACTGCGATGAGAGGCCCGCACACCGTGAGAGAAAGTAGCCCCCGACTGCCACCGCTAGCGAAAGCGTGCACACAGCAAAGAAGACCTAGTTCGGCCAAAAGTAAAATTAATTAAAAAAACGAAGAATAGGAAGACTGGTAAGATTTAAAAAAAAAACACTACAGAATCAACTCATTTTTCTGATAGCTGGTAAATAAAGCAAATAAATTAAATATTCAAACTGCTTTTTAAAAATCATCTATACACAGGGTAACCAGATACTTTATTAGGAAAATTGTCTCTCTATAGAATCACTCCAAGAACTATAAAAGGAAATGATTGAATAGCAACATTTGCAAATTCCTAATGAAGATAGGCAGTGGTCATGAATGGCTTCAAGCAGTCCCAAAGAAAGACAACCAGACACCTTGTACCTTATGACAAAAATGCATAACACCATTTATGACAGTAAAGTGTCTGCCTGCAATGCAGGAAACCTGAGTTCGATCCCTGGGTTGGGAAGATCCTCTGGAGAAGGAAATGGCAACCCACTCCAGTACTCTTGCTTGGAAAATTCCTTAGATGGAGGAGCCTGGTAAGCTACAGTCCAGGGGTCGCAGAGTCGGACACAACAGAGCTACTTTCCTTTCCTTTCCTTTTGCCAATAAAATCAAATCTAAATCAGATCAAGCCTCTGGACATGATTATCAATATTCTGAGAAGAGAGTACACAGAGGAACATAGTTTGTGACATCTTTAAAATGCAATTAGGAAAATCCAAACAATAATGACAATACATAAGTATATGTTTTACAGCACTTTTTTTACACTTTTATAATCAGCAAAAAATAAAAATGTTTTGGAACTATAAACAGGCAGTATAACAAATAAAGAAACTTAGCTTACTTGTGAAACTATTATTACCTTGACAAAAAGATTCTCTCCTTGACAAGATTATTCACCAAAAGACACCCTGGAGAATGAACTGAATTGGTGCATTTATACTTAGTCACAGCTCCTTGACTTATGGTCCTACATACAGAGAAATTCAAGAATGAAGTTTTAAAGGCTACACAGTCAATGGAAGACCCAATTGTAGTAAGTAAAAAGTGTTTTTAAATTTATATCACTGAAAATATTATATATTGAAAGAAAACTTATACATTTGCAAAGCTCTCATTTAAATTTTATCATTTCTGTTGTTGTTGAGTAAGTAAGTTGTGTCCAACTCTTTGCGACTCCATGCACTGCAGCATGCCAGGCTCCTCTGTCCTTAACTGTCTCTCAGAGTTTGCTCAGATTCATGTCCATTGAGTCAGTGATGCTAACCATCTCATCCTCTGTCATCCCTTTCTCCTTTTGCTTTCAGTCTTTACCAGCATCAGGGTCTCTTCCAATGAATTTACTCTTCACATCAGGTGGCCAAAGTACTAGAGCTTCAGTTTCAGCATCAGTCCTTCCAATGAATATCCAGGGTTGATTTCCTTTAGGATTAACTGGTTTGATCTCCTTGCAGTCCGAGGGACTCTGAAGAGTCTTTTCCAGCACCACAATTTGAAAGTATCAATTCTTCAGCCTTCAGCCCTCTTTATGGTCTAACTCCCACATCCATACTTAACTATTGGAAAAACCATAGCTTTGACTATACAGACATTTGTTGGCAAAGTGAGGTCTCTGCTTTCAATAAGCTCCCTAGGTTTGTCATAGCTTTCCTTCCAAGGAGCAAGCATCTTTTAATTTCATGGCTGCAGTCACCATCCGCAGTGATTTTGGAGCCAAAGAAAATAAAATCTGTCACTGCTTCCACTTTTTCCCCTTCTATTTGCCATGAAGTGATGGTACTGGATGCCATAATCTTAGTGTTTTTTTTTGGTTTTTTTTTTAATGTTGAGTTTCAAGCCAGCTTTTTCACTCACCTCTTTCACCTTCATCAAGAGTCTCTTTAAAAAAAAAAAAAAAAAAAGAGTCTCTTTAGTTTCTCTTCACTCTCTGCCATTAGGATGGTATCATCTGCATATCTGAGGGTGTTGATACACACATGCTTAAAATCAGGGCCAAATGTATCTGCGCTAGCCCAGCTTCCTGCAGGTCTCTGCAGAGTGCAAGTCACCACTATGCATCGTCAGGGAGAACTCACCTTCGTCTGCACAAGGAAGCAGCACCAAAGAGCCAAGGCAACAGATCTGAGTCCTAAGGCAGGAGACCAGAAGCTGCAGGCGAGATGTAAGCACGTGCCACGCATGCTGACTTCTGTTAGGGCCTTTTGTTTTTTATTCTATTAATTCTATTTTATTATTTGACTCTGCTTTGCATAACGAAAAAAAATACCTTTGTCAGTCTTTGGCACCCTCTTTTGGACAACGTGATTATTTCAAAACTGAACTTTGTTTCAGTAAAAAGGATTTCTGAGTATGTTGAAGGCAAATTGAAATCAGATACATATTTTTAAGTACTTTTGTTTTCATAATGAATAGACTTTACTTTCAGGGTGGTTTTAGGTTCGTAGAAAAATCGAGTAGATAATACAAAGTCCCTATATGTTCCCGTTCCCACACAGTGTCCCCTGTTATTAACAGTTTGCATGTGTGGTATATTTAAGTTAACAAAACAATATGAGCACATGATTACTAACTAAAACCCATAGTTTACAATAAAGTTGTACATTTCTATCGATTTTTATAAATTTCATATATCCACTGTCATAGTATCATATAGTTTTACCATCTTAAAAATCCCTGTGCTTTATCCTTCCTCCTCTCCACCCGACTCCTGTAACCACTGATCTTTTTACTGTCTCTATAGTTTTCTGTGTCTCTGTACTTTTCCAGAATGACATATAATGGATAATGAAACATGTATCCTTTTCAGACTGCTTTCTTTCACTTAGCAATATGCACTTAAGTCTTCCATTTTTGGTTTTCATAGTTCATTTCTTCTTGTCACTGGATAATATTCCATTGTATGGATATGCCAAAGTTTATCCATTTCCTACTGATGAACATCTTGATTGCTTCCAGTTTGGGCAATTATGAATAAAACTGCCATAAACATTTCTGTGTAGGTTTTTTCGTGTGTGTTTGCAGAGTTTTCAACTCATTTGGGTAAATGCCAAGGAGTTTGATTGCTGGATTATATGGTAAGATAATGTTTAGCTTTGTAAGAAACTGCCAAATTGTCTTCCAAAGTGACTGTACCATTTTGCATTTGCACCAGCAAGGCAAGGAGTTTGATTGCTGGATTACATGGTAAGATAATGTTTAGCTTTGTAAGAAATTGCCAAATTGTCTTCCAAAGTGATTGTAACATTTTGCATTCTCACCAGCAACAAACGAGAGTTTCTGTTGTTCTGCATTCTCACCAGCTTTTGTATTGTGGGGTTTTTTTTGGATTTTAACCATGTATATTTAGGACAAATCCTACTTGGTTATGATGAGCAATTTTTTATTCATTATTGGATTCGCTTTGCTAATATCTTGTTGAGGAATTTTGCATGTATGTTCAGAAGAGATATAGGTCCCTGGTTTTTCTTTATAAAGTCATTATCTGGTCTGGAGGGTGAGTATAATGTGAGCTCCATTGGATATGTTAGAAAGTGTTCCCTCTGCTTCTATTTCCTGGAAGAGGGTGCAGAGAATTAGTGGCATTTCTTCTTTAAATGTTTGGCAAAACTCACTAGTGAAATCATTTAGAACCACTGCTTTCATTTTTGGAAGTTTATTTATCAGTGATTCAAAATCCTTAATAGATATAGCTCTATTCAGATTATTTCTTTTTGTTTGAGTTTTGATGTCCAATTGGTCCATGTTACCTGTTATCAAATTTGTGGGAATAGACTTATATATAATATTCCTTTATTATCCTTTTACTATCCATGAGATCAGTAGTGATCAGTTCTATTCATTTTTTATGTCATGCATTCTGATACTCTGTTGTTAGGAATATGCATATTAAGAGTCACTTTCACTTTTCACTTTCATGCATTGGAGAAGGAAATGGCAACCCACTCCAGTGTTCTTGCCTGGAGAATCCCAGGGACGGGGGAGCCTTGTAGGCTGCCGTCTATGGGGTTGCACAGAGTTGGATATGACTGAAGCAACTTAGCAGCAGCAGCAGCAATGACCTCTTGGAGAATCAACTCTGTTTTAATTATGTAATACCTCCTTTTATTCCTGAAAATTTTCCTTGTTCTGAAGTCTGGTTTGCTTAAAATTAACATAGTTACTCCAGTTTTCTTTTGATGGATGTTAAGATGGTATATCCCTGGAGAAGGGAATGGCAACCCACTCCAGTAGTCTTGCCAGGAAAATCCCATTGATAAGAGGAGCCTGGTGCGCTACATTCCATGGGGTCACAAAGAGTCAGATACGACTGAGTGACTGAGTACAGCGTAGCGCAGCAAGATTGTGTAACTTTCTACATCCTTATACTGTTCATTTACCTGCATCATTATATTTTAAGAGCTTCTTTACAGACACTAGATAGATCCGAATCCTGTTTTTTAATCTACTTTGATAATCCCTGTAATTTAATTGTTATATGTTATATGTAAACCATTCACATTTGAAGTCATATGTGGATAGGTGGATTAAAATCTACCATCTTTCTATTTGTTACACTTTTTTTTATTCCTTTGTTTAAACTTTCCCTTTTATTTAGTTTGAAAATATTATTTTTTGCTAGAATCAATTCAATAGAGTCTTATTCAATTCAATCAAAATGCTTCATAGATTTCATATTCATAGTNTTTGAAAATATTATTTTTTGCTAGAATCAATTCAATAGAATCTTATTCAATTCAATCAAAATGCTTCATAGATTTCATATTCATAGTCCTAATCCCCAGAATCTCAGAACATGACTCTATCTGGAAACAGGGTCTTTAAAGAGGTAATTAAATTAAAATGGGGTCATAGTGGTGGGCCCTAATCCAATATGATGGGTGTCCTTTTAATAACAGGAAGTTACAGAGGGAAAGCAAGGTGAAGACACAGGGAGAAGACAGTCATATACAAGCCAAGGAGATAAGTCTTGGGAGACACCAATCCCGCAGACACTCTGATCTCAGACTTTCAGCCTCCAGAATTGTGAGAAAATAAATTTCTGCCACTTAAGCCATCCAGTCTATGGTACTTTGTGTGACTGACGTAGCAAACCAATATAATCACCAATCAGCATTAAGGTTTTTAATATAAATTTATTTATTTTAATTGGAGGTTAATTACAATATTGTATTGGTTTTGCCATACATCAACATGAATCCGCCACAGGTATACATGTGTTCCAAAACAAGTGCTTTCAATTTGCATTCATATATCTATATTTCAGCACAACATTTTTATTTTGAAACCATTATTTTCTCTTTGACTACTATACAGAAGCCATTCTTGAGGTTATTTGATACAGTAATGAACAGGGAAAGTTAGAAATGTAGTTATAGGTTTCACATAGCTCAAACTGCTGGCTGCTTCCTGGTGACTAGATATTTTTATAATCCCCAAATAATTACAAGGTAAAAATCAAGTCCATGAGAATACCTGTGGGGCTGTGCATGGGTGAGCCTTATGGCATCTCACGTTCAAAGTCTCCCAGGGACTGAGCCAAATGCCCACACAAATGGGAAATCATGTAGGCTGGGTGATAAGACTCAGGATTCTACTGAGTATTTCTGTTAGAGCTCTTACCTGCAGTCTGAAGACTTCAATTCTCCTCTAGACTCAACTACCAATTTAGAAGAAGCCAGGCAATTCATTTCACTTTACAAGGGGTTCTCACGTGTTATCTCATGTATGAAACAAAAGGATCAATCTGCTAGCCAGTCTCTAAAGCTCTCAACGGCTCCCAAAATTTCTGAATCATAAAAGTAGGAGATGACATCCAATAAGAAGCTCCATGGTGGTGGCCTTACAAGAAGTTTGAGTCAATCTTTCCATGGCATCCACATGACTGGACAAGTGTGTATGAAAAAACCAAAGGCAAAGCAGTCATCCCGCTGTAATGTAAGTCATGCCATTGAGGTAAGGTCAGTAAAAATGTCAACATGATAACCTCCGGAAATGTACTACTTCATAAAAGTAACAGAAGAAAAGCTAGCAAAATTTGTCAAAATCAACTTTTTCAGACCTAAAGCTGTTAACCAAAGACTTGTAATAACCCAAGGAGCATTTATTCAAGAAAAATGGCTGCATTTAGTCATGAAAGCAGCAAGTTCTGTGGTGTTTTAACTTACCCTAGTACCATCCACACTGCCCATCTAGATAGTTGCCTTGGAAACCAACAGTCTGCATTCCTATAGACAGATGGAGCAAAGCATCATGAAATACAATCCACAGAATGGGAGAAAACATCTGCAAATCATATATCTAATAAGGATACAGCACCCAGAGTACAGAAAGAACTCTTACCATTCATAATGAAAAAACATATGACCCAAATCAAAAAAATGGAAAAAGGTTCAAATAGGCATTTCTATAGATAGATACTCCAATGGTAGAAAGTGGAGAGGAACTAAAGAGCCTCTTGATGAGGCTGAAAGAGGTGAGTAAAAAAGCTGACTCGAAACTCAACATTAAAAATACTAAGATCATGGCTTCCAGTCCCATCACTTCATGGCAAATAAAAGAGAAAAAGTAGAAGCGGTGACAGATTTTATTTTCTTGGGCTCCTAAATCACTGCAGATGATGACTGCAGCCATGAAATTAAGACGCTTGCTCCTTGGAAGAAAAGCTAAGACAAACCTAGACAGTGTATTTAAAAGCCTCTATTAACAAAGGTCCACATAGTCAAAGCTATAGTTTTTCTAGTTGTCATGTACAGATGTGAGAGTTGGACCATAACGACGACTGAGTGCCCAGGAATTAAAGCTTTTGATCTGTGGTGTTGGAGAAGACTCTTGAGACTCCCTTGAACAGTAAGGAGATAAAATCAGTCAATTCTAAAGGAAATCAACCCTGAATATTCATTGGAAGGAGTGATGCTGAAGTTGAAACTCCAATACCTGGGCCACCTGATGTGAAGAGTCAACTCACTGGAAAAGACAGAGGATGAGATGGCTGGATGGCTTCACTGACTCAATGGACATGAGTCTGAGCAAACTCTGAGAAATAGTGGAGGATAGAGGAGACTGGCATGCTGCAGTCCATGGGGTCACAAAGAGTTGGACACAACTTAGCAGCTGGCTCAGCTGGTAAAGAATCTGCCTGTGATGTGGGAGACCTGGATTTGATCCATGGGTTGGGAAGATCCCCTGCAGAAGGGAACAGGTACCCACTCCAGTATTCTGCCCTGGAGAATTCCACGGGACTGTCTAGTCCATGGGGTCACAAAAGAGTCAGACACAACTGAGCACCTTTCACTTCACTTCACTTAGCAACTGAACAACAACAACATTGATAGACAGATGCATAGGTAGATAGATAGACAGGGCAAATAAGCACATGAATGCTCATCATTCATTAGAGAAATAAAAAATCAAAACTATGATGAGATACCACCTCACACACACTGAGATGGTTATAACTTTCAAAATTTGAAATAACAAATATTGACAAGGATGTGGGGAAATTGGATCTTTATGTATTGCTGATGGAAGTGAAAAACAGCACAGCTGTTGTGGGAAACAGTTTGGCTATTCCTCAAAAAAGCTACAAGAAGTTACTGTATGATAGCAATTTCATGCCTAGGTGTATATACCCAAGAGAAATGAAACCAAATGTTCATAGCAGCATTACTTATAACAACCAAGAAATGGAAACAAATGGTCGTCAACTTATGAAAGGATAGATAAAATGTGGTATAAGTAGCTATACAGTGAAATATGATTCAGTTAAAGGGAGTGAAGTACTGATACTTGCCGCTGAATCTTGAAAAGTTTTTGCTAACTGAAAGTAGTCAGACACAAAAGAGCACACATTACATGTCATTTTGCATGAAATGTCCAGAATAAGCAAATCCATAGAGACAGAAAGTACTTTGGTAGTTTCATCTTTTCCGGATTAATGAAATATTCTGGAATTAGTCCTGATAGTTACACAATCTTATCAGTGTACTCAAAACACCTGAAATGTACACTTTAAAATGATGAATTTTATAGTATGCTAATTACATATCAACAACAACAATGAAGCAGGACACAATTAAGCCAAATACTGCTGTTGACTCCAAAAGGCTGGCCTTAAACAGGGGCAAACGATCTACACCAGCAGGAACGAGCGGGACCCTAGCACTGGGGCTTCTCTGGGTTTGACACGTATTCTCAGTCTTTTCAAAGTCCAATAGTATTGCCAATAAGGCATTTTCATTTTAAGCTTCATAATAAGCTGGTCCATTGTTACCATTATTCCTTGCCTGACATGTGATTTTATTTTATCTCCACAACAAAGTAATTCTTGATAGATCACAGTAATTTCAATCCATGAGGATCTTTCAACTGTAGGAGTGAATTAGAAAGATATTTTTATATTGCCTATTTGAGATAACAGGTCCTAGCACCACGCTTCGGGCAAAATACATCAAAAGAATGAACTGAAGGTTAAGTTTCCTTTTAGATCACAATTTTTATAACATCACAACATTCTTGCCTAAAAGCAATCCGAATTATTCAACTGCAAGATATTCTATATTCACCTCATTCAGCCTCAGGGAAAGAACAAAGTTAGTAGCTGGAGACACTTCTGAGGTGGAGGCACATTCATCTTCTCATTGCGCCCCTCCTAAGTCACCAATGCCTGAATTCAACATCAACACACTAGAGAGAAAATGCAAGTAAAAGCTTCCTGAAAAGCTTTCTATTATGCTGTATTTGCAAAGGTAATCCTCACGTGGAAAGAAGTCATAAGAAATTCAAGTCATGAAATTTAAATTCCATGTTCAACAATTATTACCATTTTATCCTACCCAAATCAGTCAATTAAATATAACTATCTCTCCAAATTAGTGTTAGATAGAACTTAATCCCAATTTGATAAAAAAAAAATTACTTTATGTATATTCTTGTTTCTATGAAAAAAAAGTTCCTTGCTGTGATTATGAATCTTAGAGAATTGAAAGATTCAAGGCTCTTTGCCTTAAATGCTGTTTATCACAGAGCAAGATTTGTATTCAGTTACAGGTGGATCCATGGGGGTCTTTCCCCACAGGGGTTTATTTACTGAACTATCCAGAGATATTCATTATGAGGTGATTTCGTATATCATTATCCATGAGCAACTTTGGTGTAACAAGTTTGTATTTAATCAGGTCTTTCTTGGTTTCAGTCTCTTTTGCACAAGACCTGACCTTTGACACACAGAGCCCACTGGGGTTGTGCAGTACTGTGGTCCTGCTTAACAAATGCTTCTTTTCTTAATCTTTATTGAGACATAATGGATATACAAAAAATCACTCACATGTAAAGTATACATCTTGATAAGTTTGGACATATACTTACACCTGTTACACCAAAGCTCTAAACATATCCAAAATTTTCCTTGTATTCTTTTGTGAGTTTCTTGTTCATTTGTTTTTGGTTTGGGAGGGGTTAGAACATTTAATAGGAGATGGACCCTCTTAATATTTTAATGTATATGCACAATATTGTATTAGTAACCATAGATACTCTTTAAATAAATGCTTTCTGATATTGATGATGACGACAATGGACATGACAGCAGGTAATATTACCCTCATTCATTCACTCATATAATCAATGATTTTGTATTGATCACTCAATTTGTGCCATGGCCTGTCTTGACTGTTGACAGGATGATAAAGAAGGAAAACACAGCCCCTGACCTCATTCAGCTTTACACTTTAGTGAGAAGAGAGAGAAAATACACATAGCCTGAGTGAATAAGATCACTTCAAATACTTACAAGTGCTGTGGGAAAAGTGCGGCTCCTGAGACAGGAAGTGATAGGGCAGATCAGTTCACAAAGTGTGCTGAAGTGGCGAGAGAGCAGACAGCTCACCAGGCCACCCGGCCCCTGCAAAGACCACTGGAGCTCCAATACAGAGAACACTGTGGCAACACGAAATGTGCCAGCAGAAGATGTTTGATGGCCCGGTGAGGAATCAGCACACCAATAAGAACACCCAATCACATCAGTTTTACACTGGGATCTGCTTCAAAAAGTCTCCCGTTAGAGAGACTTTAATACTATTAGTACACATGTACCTCTGTCTTATTTCAGCTTTCAGAAGGTGTCCACTGAAAGACTAGCCACCATTCCAATATTTTACACTGAGAAAAACCACATTTCCAATTTTATCTGGAAGACAGTTCAGGAACTGTGAATCCTGAAGAATCCCACTGAACCGTGGACATACCAACCTACTGAGAAGTAAGAAGTGGGATGTAATTTTCCAATCAACAAATTAACAAGGTCAAAATGTAATTTGGGCAGGGAAAGTTCTGCTAATGATCAAGGTATAAATTATCAACAATCATTCCTTTAAAGACATCTGCTTTAATATTTCTTATGATATTGAGATGAGCCTCTGAATTTATGTAATATTTTTCATATAGTTGATGCAATTGCTTATACACAGTAATTTACAAATTCTTACAAGAATGGTATCTGCAAAGGTGAAGCAGGAGGTGTGGTGCTCCCTACTACACTTGGGGACTCCTGGCTGAAGAAGCCACAGGCATCTGGAGGACCAGCAGATGGGCAAAGACATGGAGAGATGGGGCCAGCTCAAGCCTCCTCGGGCATCGTCTGCAGTGCAGTGTCAGATAGCATAGGTCAGACACTTCAGTTCATCTTTGTCCTAGTCCATCTGAACTGCTATAACAATGATGCCACAGACTGAGTTACTTACAATTTGACAGGAACTTCTTTCTCACAGTTCTAGAAACCGAAAGTTTCTCGATCATGGTGCCTTAACGATTGGGTTCAGGTGAAGGCCCTCTTCTTGGTTGCAGACTGCCAACTTTCACTATGTCCACAGAGTTAAGGCACCTCGTCCTCTCTCAGGTGTTGGCTTCAGAATCAGCTACAAAGTTTTCTTTTCAAGATGATTCTAATCCATCTTCACTTGTAATACCAGAACTTCTTAGAACATGATTGATCTTTTTAATGTCTGTGCTTTTGGAATTCTGGGAAGATGGCGGAGGATTAGGACGAAGAGATTACTTTCTCCCTCACAAATTCCTCAAAAAAACATTTCAACGCCGAGCAAACTCCACAAAACAACTTCTGAATGCTGGCAGAGGACATCAAGCACCCAGAAAAGCAGATCACNCTTAATTGAGTCCAATTCTATTTTTTTTTTTAATTATTCCCAGGATTTTACTTATTTTTGGCTGCACTGGGTCTTCACTGCTGAGCGCAGCTTTCTCTGGTCGAGGTGAGCGGGAGTCTCTCTCCGGCTGTGGTGCACGGGCTTCTCATTGCAGAGGCCTCTCCTGGTGCAGGGCACAGGCTCTAGGGCACGAGGCTTCAGGAGTTGCAGCTTGCAGACTTAGCTGCCCTGAGGCGTGTGGAATCTCAGACCAGGGACCAAAGGAGTGTCCCATTCACTGGTGGGAGGATTCTCAACCACTGGAGCACCGCACGAGTCCCGAGTCACATTTGCTGAGTGTTGGGCTCCTGCCTACATGCTGTCGTCTTTTCACGCTGCAGTTTGAGCCACCCAACCTGGAAAGCCTATGAAAGGGCATAGGACTCCCAAGTTGCACAGAATGACAGGGAACAAATAGAATAGCGTATCTCCATTAGCATTTACTTTATACGAAAAGTAAGAAAGGACTTAGACCCCTACTATTTGTTTGGGAGAGGAATCTTGCTCAGTTCATACACAAAATGGTCATGCTGAGTGTGCAGTGTGCCAGGCTCAAAGAAATAGTGGAATTTCACCAAGATATTCACATTTTCTGAAGTGAACAAGAGAATGCCGAGACTAAAACGCCTTCGATTCCACTTAAATTAGCCTCATTATGACATAAAACAGTGATCTAATCAGACCTGACATATAATCTGCAAAAGATTCTAAGTTGTCAATTCTACTTCATCATTAGCACGAGTGTCACAGTTCTGTGTATATTTTGTAATCTACATAGTATATTTGGATAGGATGTACTACTATATAGGTAAAATTCATAAATAACTAGACATAAATATATTGGATGTTTACTAAACCAATATTTTATTACAAAGGCTGTATAAAAGAATTTGGAGACTCTAGTCTAAAACACCATTTTAATCATATCAATCACTTAATTGGAAGTCATTTAATCTCCACTAGCTAAAAGCTATAGTCCAAATTCTTATTGCAACAAATTTGGTGCTTCACAAAGTGGCCCCAACTCCCTTTTTTAAAATTCTTATTTCCTGCCACTCTTCTCATGGACTCACTCAGTAAGTACACCCTGATCTTGTCATGATATTTTGAGTACCTCTTTCCTTCTACTTTATGTCATATTTAGAATTCTGAGGATGGACAGTTATTTGCCCCTTTCTCAAGTGGAAATTTCCTAGACATCTTTTGAATCCCGATGGATAGTCATCTACTCTGTGACGCCTCCCAGACGCCCCCTGGCAGTTCCAAAGCATGTTGGTTCATGCTGTCATTTGGGGTCCACATCTGTGTCCCCTCACCAAAGACAGGAGCCCTCAGAGGCATGAGATGCATCTCCTCATTCTTCTCTGTGAGGGCCTTATATATCAGACACGAATGAACGCTAACCAATGCCTCATAAACACACATAAATCCATCTAAAGGCTGAAAATAACCCTACCTACTGTGTCATTCCTGTTGAGTCCTAGTGAGGAGAATCACTAAATCTATATATAGCATGTATTATTTTAGGCAAAATATTTTTATAAATTTTACACTGAAGCTAGAAACTACCATCATGACAGATACAGGAATAGAGTAAAGCAAATCAGACTGGGTTATCCAAATTAATACCAAATATATCATTTTATGTATCTCTTAACCTAGAAATGCTGTCTCCGCTGTATAACATTGCCATCAAGTGGTCAACTTCAAAACACTAACTCAAAATAAGACTTCACTATTTCAAAGGTAAGTACATAAATAGGACCTTAGCTTCTGGCCATGATAGAATAATAAAGAACAAACTTGCCCTTCCATCAAGAAAAAAAAAGAAGACAAATCACATAACTGTTTACAAAGCACTGAACAACAGGCAACAGAGGACAGTGGTTCTGTGAGACAGGAAACAAGCAAGGCCAACCCTACAATCTCCCCAGATTGTTGCCTTGAAAGAGACTGCAGGCCATGGGGAGGGGAGGCTAGTGGACTCATTATGGATCATGTATGAATATTTGTTCATCAGCTGTAAGAAACATGCCGCCCTAATGCAAGATGTTAATTATAGTAGAAACTATATGCTATAAATAACATAAAACAAAAACTATGTCTTTATAAGAACTCTGTGCTCTATTTTTCTGTAAACCTGAGAGTGCTCTGCAGAGGGTGTGTGGGCAAGGCTTGCAGAGCGCTGAGACATTTGCAGCAGCTCATGAGCACGCTTCTTGAAGGGCTCTGTGATGCAGTGGGTACAATCCGTGTCCCCTTAATGATCTCTGAGAGCCCTCTCTGCTGCTCTCCCAGCCTCTCCCCACCCCGAGTCATGTAGTTCACAGTCAGCCTCCTTCATGAGGCGGGAGAGTACCCTTAGGCACATTTTCCTCCACAGGAGATCACAGGCCCAGAAGCTCTCTCTTGGCCCTACGCCGTGCTGTTCTGGGGAAGGAGTGATATGGGCAAAGTCAAGCTATTCCTCTTATCCACACTCCAATGCGTTCAAACTTCTTTTTTCCTCCAACAGTGTGGAGAGCTAACTTCTCCTCTGGAAACTCAGACTTCCACGAAGGCTCTCTTATCAATGTCTTTTAGAGGCTCCCTGGTCTGAGGCAGAGAAGGGCTGGAGCCGGTTCACAGGCCACTGTGGGGTCCACAATCAGGACCAAGGTCTATGTGCCTATTACCCAATGTTCAGGGGGGTGAGACTCCTCCTGGACCCCTTGGCATACGGTGCTATATCCCACAGATCTCACAGAGACAATTTGTGGATGTATGCCAAATTTTTGTTGCTGGGTGGGGGAGTGAAAAAAGCAAGTGACATCTTACGCTGCCATGCTGCTGACATCCTGCAGACATGTTGTCAAGGTGGGGAAGGATGCCACTGCCATCTAGTGGCTAGAGAAGCTGCTAAACATCCTACACCATCTAGGATGCCTCCCACAAAGAATGATCCTGTACAAAATGCCAATAGAGCCAAGCTTAAGAGATCCTGATGAATAATACCGCTTTGAAAAGGAAGAACAAAGTTAGAGGATTTAAACCATCTGATTTCAAGACTTAATATTATAAAGCCATGATGGCAAAAACCATGCAGCTAGTGTACAGATAGACAAATAGATCAATGGGATAGATTAGTGATGGCAGAAACAGACTTATACATACAAATTGATTTTTCACCAAGGTCCCAGACCATTCGATGGGAAAAGGATAATCTTTCAACAAATGATATTGAAACAATAAAATATATGTGTAAAACTCTACCCTTAATCTCACACCATAGACAAAAATTACATTGTGTCATAAACCAACTTTAGGAGCTTAATCTGTAAAATTCTAGGAGAAAACTTAAGCATAAATTTTAGCGATCTTGGGGTTGGCAAGTTTCTTAAGTATAACACGAAGAACACAAAGATTTTTTTACCATAAACAGTTGGACTTCATTTATATCTATATTTGCCTTGCTAGAGAAAGGTCTCCAGTAGAATTCCTATGCATTGTGAGGGGCTGGCAGGGAGGACCCCACCAGCCCAGGACCCTAAATGCCCCACATGCAGGCTGCACCAGGGCGACCTCACTTGGCCACCAATGCAGCAAAGGGTGGAATCCATGCTTCCACATCCCACATCCAAGGCCTACGTTTGTTCATCTTTGGAAAAGGTGGGGGCGTGAGCCAGGCCAGCATCCTTGGCACTCGCACTCATAGTGTGACATTGGCGCAGCTGTGTTCTCAGTACGGGGTCACTCACCTTTGGCTAAGTGGTTGGGTGTACCTGGATTTGCACCTCCCAGGCCTGGCACCAGCTCAGTCCAGCAAAGCAGCCAGATCAGGCTTCTGGAGTAAGTGACCAGCCCTGGCTCTACACAAAGCCATGTCCCACGTAAAGACAAAGCATATTTCAGTGTGGAGATGGTGGGCACCCGGGATGGCAAGAGAGCTTGAGTTTGTGATCTGTCCTGGGCCAGGCCCTGATGATGCTCGCACCTGCCTTACTCCCACCCAGGCCTGAAGGCCCCTCTCCCAAGGAGCAGCAGTGTCTGCAAAAGTCAGAAATAAAAGGAGATGAAGGACTAAGTGTCAGGAAATACTGGACGTGAGGTTTCTTACTGCAGTTATTAGTGACCTGCAGACTTTTCCACAGACCACTAACAGCTCCTTGTGGGAATGTGATAGGGCTGTAATTCTTGGACAAGGTTCCGTAACCTTGGACTATTTCATGTGACCCTTAGATGGCCTTCCCTGTTATTCTGTTTGTAGATGGTGTAATGACAGTATTTTGTGGCTACCCATAAGACCACCAAAATGATCAGAAACACAAAATTTTCTCTTTTTTAAATGATTTCGTTTTATCTTTCCTCTTCTGTTTTCATTGCTAGTGTTAAGCAAGGGCAAAATTTTGGTTGTTTCTGTTTAACAAGAGCCCACAATGGGAACACTAAGAGGGAATTTACACAAGTGGACTCACAACTAGAAAGATTTGGAAGGCAAAGTTTATTTCAATGTAATGAGTTACACTAACATGTTTAACAAAATTACTTTTTGATTTAAGAAAAAGTAGGTTTTGAAACATTTTACATGGCCCAGCATCACTTTCTTCAGCATTCATCTTGTGTGGTTTTATACTGACGGCCCCTGGGAGTTCTGCCACCCTTCACCCTCAGAACCGAGCTCTGGGCCTGGATGAGCAGCTCAGAGTGGGCGCATTCCTCCAGACGCAGCCTTTTTAGGGGGCAACGCTCTCTACCCACCCTCCATCAGCACCATAGCCCAGATTAACATCTCCCAAGGCAGCCTTTCAAGAAACATGTTTCTATTAAGTTTGGTGTAGAAGAAAAAAAAGTCATCAAAATATGTAAGAGGTTTGCTGAACTCAGACTGAACCCTAAAGCTCAAGCTAAACTCCCCAGGTCGCTCCTTAAGACACAACTTTAATCTTAACACTGAAATGTGCCCTAGGTGGGCACCCAGCCAGTTAATAGGTCAAACCCAGCACTTTCCAGCCAGGCCAGCTCATGGCAAGAAAATGACTGAAGGAGGATTTTGTTCAGGGTCCCGATCCCTTTCTCTCTGAGCACTGACTGATTTATCTGAAGTGTCCCTTGATATCAAATTTGCCTGGGTGATCTCATGGTGTCCAGGACAAGCCCGACTCAGTCAGTTCAGTTCAGTCATTCAGTCATGTCCGACTCTGCGGCCCCATGAATCGCAGCATGCCAGGCCTCCCTGTCCATCATCAACTCCCGGACTTCACTCAGACTCACGTCCATCGAGTCAGTGATGCCATCCAGCCATCTCATCCTCTGTCGTCCCCTTCTCCTCCTGTCCCCAGTCCCTCCCGGCATCAGAGTTTTTTCCAATGGGTCAACTCTTTGCATGAGGTGGCTAAAGTACTAGAGTTTCAGCTTTAGCATCATTCCTTCCAAAGAAATCCCAGGGCTGATCTCCTTCAGAATGGACTGGTTGGATCTCCTTGCAGTCCAAGGGACTCAAGAGTCTTCTCTAATACCACAGTTCAAAAGCATCAATTCTTCGGTGCTCAGCTTTCTTCACAGTCCAACTCTCACATCCATACATGACCACTGGAAAAACCATAGCCTTGACTAGACGGACCTTTGTTGGCAAAGTAATGTCTCTGCTTTTGAATATGCTCTCTAGGTTGGTCATAACTTTCCTTCCAAGGAGTAAGCGTCTTTTAATTTCACGGCTGCAGTCACCATCTGCAGTGATTTGCCCGACTCAGGTCCAGGCAGATTACCTCCAAGCAAATACCTGTCTCTCAGCACATCATTCTGGGCACTATGCCCACCAATCTGTTTTTCACCCTTTATCTTTCATTTGCAATCGTATGTTTCCTTATGTGCTGCGCTGTGCTGTGCTTAGTCGCCCAATCATGTCCACTCTTTGCAGCCCCATGGACTGTAGCCTGCCCGTCTCCTCTGTCCATGAGATTCCCCAGACAAGAATGCTGGAGTAGGTAGCCATTCCGTTCTCGAGGGGTTCTTCCCTATCTAGGGATCAAACCCAGGTCTCCTACATTGCAGGCAGATTCTTTACCATCTGAGTCACTGGGGAATTATAACTTCATTTTTATTTCTCTTCATATAATAGGCATAAGTTTATGAATTTTGAATTATGGTTGAATCCAACTTAAGGATGTCTGAGAACTGGATCTGGCAGGGAAAGGCATGTAGGAAGTCAATAAATAATTGCATTAACCATGGAACCTCAAGACAAAATCTGGAATATGCGTTTCAGCAGAAAGCCTTCTCTTTTTTTTCCCCTAGCCGCATCTGTGGCTTTCAGGATCTTAGTTACCCCACCAGGGATTGAACCCAGGTCACAGCAGTGAAAACACTGAGTCCTAACCACTAGACTTCCAAGAAATTCTCCAGGCAGCCTTCTCTTTAATGACACTTTTGTACTTCCTCAGTGGAGTGAAAAAAAGTTGCTCAGTCGTGTCTGACTCTTTGCGACCCCATGGACTGTAGCCCACCAGGCTCCTCTGTCTATGGAATTTTCCAGGCAAGAGTACTGGAGTGGATTGTCATTTCCTTCTCCAGGGGATCTTCCCGACCCAGGGATCAAACCCGGGTCTTCTGCATTGCAGGCAGACACTTTACCGTCTGAGCCACCAGGGAAGCACCTCAGTGGAGTGGGAGATGTCAATAATTAAGAAAAGTAAAATTAGAAAAGAGAGTTTAGAAGATTATTTGTATAGACTGTTTTATATCCCTTCCAATTGATAGAATATTTAGGAAACATCAAGTTTCAGAAAGGTTAAGTGGTATTTTTCTTAGACAAAATAACAGAAGGATAGGTATTCCCCTGGAGGTCCAGCAGTTAAGACTCTGAACTCCCAGTGGAAGGGGCATGGGTTCAGTCCCTG
The DNA here is from genome assembly GCA_006410935.1 of Redunca redunca. Taxonomy (NCBI): domain Eukaryota; kingdom Metazoa; phylum Chordata; class Mammalia; order Artiodactyla; family Bovidae; genus Redunca; species Redunca redunca. The sequence continues at coordinate 167,499 of SJYQ01104555.1, forward strand.
GTTGGGGAGCCAAGATCCCACGTGCTGCATGTCCAATAAATAAATAAAACAAAACATTAAAAAAAATAACAGAAGGATACTTACTCTCAGCATATGTAAGTGTTATATAAATAAATATACATACAGCTATATTTGGGCTTCCCTGGTGGCTCAGAAGGTAAAGTGTCCGCCTGCAATGCAGGAGACCTGGGTTTGATCCCTGGGTTTGGAAGATCCCCTGGAGGAGGATATGACAACCCCCACTCCAGTATTCTTGCCTGGAGAATCCCCTGGATAAAGGAGCCTGGCGGGCTATAGTCCATGGGGTCGCAGAGAGTCAGACATGACTGGGTGACTAAGCACAGCACAGTACATCATATTTATTCATATTCATATATAGTTTGTTATATTCTTAGGAATATTAAGAAAGTGCTACACTTATTTCTCAGTGTGAAGTGTGTGCTATAACGGATGTAAAGTTGGAGATAAGAACATGTGATTTGACATAAAAGTTGGTAGTAAAGAATACCAACTATGAAGGTTTTGGCTACTTAGGTCAAGTTTTCTAGGTTTTAGCCTAGAAAAAGTAATATTTACCCAAGAATCCCAAACTGTGTCCCATGTCATTAGCATCCCAGTCATGGCAGCTTTACCAACTTATTCCTGGGAAAATGTTGCTAGTGTGTCATGATTATATGCATATGAGCCATTCTGAAAAGGATCCCAGGATTGAATGAGAAGAAACAATATATTTCATATGTGCTCAGTTTCATTGTATTTAATAACATTTCTATTCTTGGGAATTTCACATTTTATTTGAATATTTTAATTAGAATATTAGAAATAAAATATGGAGAGGGATAAATTAGGAGTTTGGGATTAACATATATATATTCCTATGTATAAAATAGATAACCAACAAGGACCTACTATATAGTACAGAGAACTGAGTATTTTGCAATAACCTATAAGGGAAAAGGTTTATTTCCCTTATAGGGAAAACATTTTTATTATATAAAAATACACATATATATTTATATATGTATAGGGAACATATATACATATATAAAACTGAATCACTGTGCTGCATACCCAAAGTGTGACACTGTAAGTCAACTAAAATTCCGTTTTAAAAGATAATATGTTTAAAGTATAATTAATATAGTAAAACCTACTTACATTTCTTCCTATAGCACTCAGACACCTCAGATTTTAGAACAGCAGAATTCAGTGGCATGTTGATTTTTATCAAGTCTGGGAGTCAAGGGAAAACAGCATGAAGATCTTGGAAAATCAGAATGATGTTAAAGCATTAGAAGACTAGAAGGGTAGATTTAAATGATAGTACTATCATAATAATTATAATTTTAATGGGTAAATAATTAACAAAATATTAAATATGAATTCTAATGGCAAATATTTA
>SJYQ01104555.1:169372-181846 GCA_006410935.1 Redunca redunca
AGACTGTCTTTTTTTACGTATTATATACATATATATATATATATTTGACCTATATGTCTTTTTTTTTTTGGCTATGCCGGCTGTTTGTAGGATCTTAGTTCCCCAAATAGGGATTGAAGTTGAGCCCTCGGCAGTAAGGGGACAGAATCCTTACACTGGAACACCAAGGAATCCCCATGTCTCCAGTTTAGAATGACTTTAGGTATAGCCTTAAAGTAAAAACATAAAATAATCATTGAATCTACAGACTTTCAATCTGAACTAAACATAAATTACATGCTCACACAGTTTTTAATCTATAAACATATCCTTCATACTTCTCCCCATTTTCTCTCCATTGGACAGTCTACAAAAAGAACCCTGGCAAGGCAAGATTATTTACAACCAGAGTCAAAAGCATCCAAGCATGGTTTGAATGCTCTTCACCCTGAACAAGCAACCAGGAAACAGCTGGCTAAGGCAATTGGCATTCCAGAAATCTAAAATTCAGGTAAGTATCAGATATTTCATTATTCTGGTTCAAGGTAAAGAAAAAAAGTAGGCTTAGCACTGGCAGGCAATTACTCTTATGTCAGGTATGTTTCCCAGAAGGTTTTTCCTGTTATATACTTAAAACAAAATAAAAACAAGAGTTACCTCTTTTACCACGGAAAAAACCTCTATTACTTCTTTTACCAATTGGTTGGGCGTATTTACTATTGGAGGAAAGAATATACTGGAATCTCTCTCCCAATAGAAGATAACTGAATCAGCTTTTTAAATTAATTAATCTGGCTGCCTTGGGTCTTAGCTGCACACTCAAGGCTCTTCCTTGCTATGCACAGTTTTCTCTAGCTGCAGTGTGCAGGCTTAGCTGCCCCATGGCATGTGGGATCTGAATTCCCTGACCAGAGACTGAACCTATGTCCCCTGCATTGGAAGGTAGATTCTTAACCACTGGACTACCAGGTTAGTCCCTAAGTCAACTTTTGAGATTTAGAGAATATAGGAAATCGGATCACTGTGTCAATGATATGGTATCACTGGAATATACACTGCAGAATAATGATTAATATGTAATTGTGAAGAAAACTGTGGGATAAACACACAGGTAAATTCCCAATTCTCAGGCTAGTATTTTTTCCCCCACTAATATTAGAAATGTAACTTACATACAGGAGTATATGAAATAAAATCCCATATTGTATCATTTTGAATAAACTACTAATATAAAAATAAAGTTGGATTTCTTCAGTCAGTGAAGAGCTATAAATAACACAAGAACACCAACTGAAACAGTATTGAAACCAATAAAGGTCAATAAAAAAGATGCTTTTGGGGGAGCAGGGGAGAAAAGATGCTTTTAGAGGAGAAGAATGATTTTTTTATCAAAAATAGTTTCCAATAAATCACTATATGTAAGGGCTCTAAGGGCATCAGTCTGAAGGGACACTAGGAAAAAGAAAATTTCCTCTTCTCTTAATGTATTTGTTTTAGGAACAAGAAACAGTTTCCTCAAATCCCAGTAAAAAAGTGCACTTTGGGGGAATATCTGAAGCTTCCTTGGTGGCTCAGACAGTAAAGAATCTGCTGTCAATGCAGGAGACCCACGTCTGATTCCTGGATCGGGAAGCTCCTCTAGAGAAGGACATAGCTCCCCACTCCGGTATTCTTGCCTGGGGAATTCCGTGGAGAGGAGCCTGGTAGGCTACGGTCCACGGAATCGCAGATTGGACACGACTGAGAGACTTACTTTCAAGACGTCTAGTGACTGGCTGCACGAGAGGTATAGGCCCATCTGAACTGAGGTGGAGAACGGCAAGTCCGAGAAACAACAGAGGATGAGCTTGTTTCAGCCACCTTGTTCAGTAACTTACTCATTAGTTTCCAATTTCCACTTGGGCTTAAGACTTACTGGAAAATATTTTGATTAATTGAAGAACAGATATAACCTTTTAGAACAATGCCTGGGATATGAGTGATTCATCAAATATTGGTTATCCTTCACACTCTACTCTTACTATGAATTATCAAATTATCAAAATAAAACACTCAGGAATTATTGGAACATACATTGCAATGCTGACTCCAGTAATGAGGAAACAAAATACAACTGGTTATATTACTGATAATTTTAAAGCAAGATTCTATGATGAAGATGAAGTAAGTAAGAGGAAGTGTGGATGACTTAGCCCTGCTCGTGACTGTGGCTAATTCTACTGTCTTACATAAAGAAATCCTTTTCTAAGATATATTCCGTACATATTACGTATTATCAAATGGCATTTCCAATGAAGAGTTGATGCAACATGAGGGAGAGATTGATTTCCTTTGAGAGAACTAACAGTGTTTCTTAAACCAGTGAAATTTACTTTGGATACCCTGAGGATGACCATACAAGAAATGCTCATTTGAGTTGAGAGCAGATTGTGTACTGTCCTGAATTTTATGCTAATAATAGCATCATTCCCAGGATAATGTGCTTTCTCTTAGGGATATTATCCCAAAAGCAACTGATCAACTAGTTTTGTTTAACTGTAATGATATTTGGAATAACATAGACTGCATTACGTGACTTTCATGTCTTCCTTTCCCACTCAGATTTGGTTCAAAAACCACACAGCAAGATAGATGATTGGGGTTCAGCTCCTCCTTAGGAGAAGACCAAACCCATGGCTAGAACCAGCCTTGGCCTTATACTCAAGGTGAGAACCCACCAGTCCAAATGCAGTTCACCAGTTGAATCAATTGAGAGAGGAATCAATTCTGCATGTTGTACCCAAATTCACCACAGAGAATCCTTAGTTTTGGAACCAAATACAGCTTATTCTTTGTAACCGAGGGTCAACAATAGGTGGCTGGGACAGACAGGTTCTGAGCAAGCAAGTCTTTGGACTTTTTGGTCCTGCTGCTCTGAGCAGGGCAACAATCTCCTCTTCTGTCATCTCAGGGGGATCCAGAGGGAGTAAGAGGTTAGCACTAACTTCTCAAGTTTGAGTTTCCAGCTTGAATGCAAAAACGTCCTAAAACCCTCCCTTTTGTCCCTGAGTTCTCTTTTAGAATACTTACCAAAAGAAGCCACACAAGACCAGACAGCCATCCCAAGATCTTAATCAAACATTCTAGTTCAAGCTTTCTAGAGGAACCAATACCTTGATATTGCCACCAGGAAAACACGAGCCAAACAGGCATTCGGAATTGAGAATTCAAGTAAGTCTGATGTCTATGGCAGCAAATATCCCTTCTGTTACATGATGTTACCCTGAGTGGTTGCTGGAAAACTATAACTAACCTAGATTATCACAGTAATCAAGGACAAAAGCATGGGATGGTAAACATCTGGTACTGCAGTCACACTCCTGAAAAAGGAAGAATTTTCTAATTAAATTGTCAGTGATGCATCTATTCAGAACTAGCAGCAGCAGAACTATAGATAATGTAAAAGTTAATGCCTATTTTGAGAACACTCTGTTAGGTTCTCTAAAGCTTGGCACTGTTGTCATTTTGGGCCAGATATTTCTTTCTTGGGAGGGGCAGTCTGTCCTGGCATAATGTTCTTCAGCGTTCCTGGCCTCTACCAATGAGATATCCTGCAGACCTCCTTTCCCCATTCTTAACACCCACCCCCCCCAGAAGTCTACAGGCACAGTCAAAGTGGGAAACAAAATCACGCTCATGAGTACCTTCTTCAACCTAAATTATGGGGAAAGTGGTTCATATATGTTCAATATTCATGACAAGGAAGCACGTTCGACTCTCAAAAACACTTATGTTTATTAACCCTTACTCAGATTTATACACGTTTACAAGATATGTATTCCTGTGCACACACTGATAAAGAGGAAAAAAATGTCAACCCGGTCAAGAGACCTTGTTCCCTGGCCCATTGCTGTAATCGGAGGGTGGCTCCTAGAGCATATGCCTTTTCAGCCAAGTTTCAATTCATCTAAGGTTGACTGCAGAAAGTGCTATGACCTAAATCTATGTTTGTATGTATGTATATGTATACACATACACACATGTACACATACAAACATACTGAACACATGAACCAGGGTAATTTCATATACATATCTCCTGAGATTTGCACCCGCATAACAGGCCTTATTTCTTGCCTTATGATGTCCACGTCTCTGTTTTTATCAGAGATGTGGTTTCAGGACCCAAGATCTCTGTACCCTGGGTAGAGGAGAAGTGAGCCTGTGAATTCCTTACTAGATGGCCAAATGTGAGACCCGGTCTGACAGTTCAGCAGCCTGAAATTGACCTGTGGACTCTCCCAGGCCGATCTCATCATCTTCCTTCCTCCAGTTCTTTCAGCAGGAACCAATCATTTCTGCCCATCTTTCTCCCTTCCTACGTGTCCCCAGTGTGATCCAAGGTCAAAGTGTCACCATGCAGCCTGTGAAGCTGTGCAGGGAGAACTCTCTCTCCACGCTGACATCTGGGAAGGGTGTGCCTGCACCGCTGACTGCGGGAGGAGATCCAGATACTCAGGACCCTTTCTGGCCTCAATACCAAGAACACCAGGACCACCGAGAACAGACTGACATGGGAATGCGACAGTTGGAAGACTAGTCTCAGCCTCAACCTGAGCACACACGAAAAAACCACCACCACAGGATCTGGGCCAGGTGGACATACCTTTCATTCTGCAGCGGTGGGATGAGTGCTGCCAGGCTGACTGTAGAGTGGAATTCTCAAAAGGGAACCATCGAAACAGACTGATGGCCACAGCACACACGAGCTCGAGAATCATCTCACATCCTCACCCAGTCTCACCAGCAAATACAGAAACGTCAGGAAGACTTTAGGTCAGCTCCTGCCACCCACAGATTGTCAGCAAAAGGTACACATTTTCTGAATCCTTATTCACAGGAAGAGGACCCTCCAGGACTCCAGCTGTGCCTCAGGGAGTAAGATTTTCAGGCTCTTCTGAACACACTGCAAAGTTCACCAGGGCCTGAGCTTCTGGAGGAAGATGGCATTCTGAATCTGATCCAGGCCTCCTTTCTTTTGATGCAGATCAGAATTTAAAGAACAATGATCGTGGAAACCATCCTGCCAGGGGTAAGACTAAAGTGAGGAAAGGAAAAACCAAGTGGAAACCCAAATGGAGGTTATCTTGTGGGCAGTGGTTATCTTCTGTAATCCACTAAGGATTCTTTCCAAGCTCCACTCTGCCACTGGAAGCACCACAGGACACATCTGCTAAATTCTTGTGGAAAAAAACATTTTACTGACAAGTATGACCTCTGTGATGACCACGTCCTCCACCACCTGGAAAATCGACAAAGGGTAGCTTAACTCAGGTGAGAACAGGTCTCTGAGGGACATCAGAACTTCTCTCCTTCCTGGCAACATGGGAAGGCAAACTTGAAATCTGTTATGTAAAAAATGAAGGGATGCTGTACTTCCTGATGGAGTTCATAAAACTGAACTTTTCCCCAAAGCTCCAAGGGTTTAAATTAGGAACCAGACACTACCTCAGTATCCATCATTAAGGGAACGATTAAATGGATTAGGACAAATCCTTCAATGCTGAGTAGTCTTCACTTAGAAGTGTATTTTTATTGAAAACATACAAAAAATTGTAAGAAATTGTAACAGCAACACCATATCATCACCAAACATAGTCTAATGATGTTAATACTTCCACTTTTTTTTTTTAGGGTTTTTAATACATTTGCATATGTGATTATATATGTCCATAAAATTTTTCCTCGGATAAACTTCGTATGTTTATCAAAACTTGGTAAACCATTCTCACTGTCCATCTTCTCCCTTCTTTTGAAAAGGTAACTTCTAAAAATAGATTTTGGTATATGTAGGTCTACCTTGGTAATAAAAATGTCTTTAAAAAGTATTACTTCAAAAAAAAATTACTTCTTTATTTCATCAATCTGTTTTCTGTTTTGTCATATCTGCTTTACTTTCCATATGACGGTGTTGAAAGATCAATACATATACATCTAGTTTTACAGATACCAGTTTTGCACAAATAATAGTTGTGAGGTGGACATCCTTCTGGTATCTGGGTGTGCTACATGCAAGAGTTCTCTAAGTGTTCATACTGAAGCACAAGTGCCAGAATATTCCAGCACCAAGTCTTATGGCCAAATTACACTCAGCACAATTTTTCCTAATATGAGCTGTATCTTCATTAACCACTTACGGAATTAAAACTCACATGCATATGTACAGGTATTTGTGGCACAAATCTACCCAAAAAATCTGATATAATTATGACAGTGTTGATACCATGCCCAGTTTGATTTTTAGATTGTTCCACCAGATGATTCTCATGCAGCCAAAGCTGAGAGCTCCCAATATCTTTCCTGTACTTCAACCATATGTAGACAGAGTTCTTCAACTTATGAAAACAAGTCTGACGACTTGAGAAGGGAAGACTATACATTTGTATCTATAATCCTCTTCATTTATATGAACATCTGTATCTCCATATTTATAGGTATCAGTTCAGTTCAGTCGCTCACTCGTGTCCAACTCTTTCCGACCCTATGAATTGCAGCACGCCAGGCCTCCCTGTCCATCACCATCTCCCAGAGTTCACTCAGACTCACATCCATTGAGTCTGTGTTACCATCCAGCCATCTCATCCTCAGTCGTCCCCTTCTCCTCCTGCCCCCAATCCCTCCCAGCATCAGAGTCTTTTCCAATGAGTCAACTCTTCACGTGAGGTGGCCAGAGTACTGGAGCTTCAGCTTTAGCATCATTCCTTCCAAAGAAATCCCAGGGCTGATCTCCTTCAGAATGGACTGGTTGGATCTCCTTGCAGTCCAAGGGACTCTCAACTCTTCTCCAACACCACAATTCAAAAGCATCAATTCTTTGGCGCTCAGCCTTCTTCACAGTCCAACTCTCACATCCACACATGACTACTGGAAAAACCATAGCCTTGACTAGACGGACCTTAGTCGGCAAAGTAATGTCTCTGCTTTTGAATATGCTAGCTAGGTTGGTCATAACTTTTCTTCCAAGGAGTAAGTGTCTTTTAATTTCATGGCTGCAATCACCATCTGCAGTGATTTTGGAGCCCCAAAAAATAAAGTCTGACACTGTTTCCACTGTTTCTCCATCTATTTCCCATGGAGTGATGGGACTGGATGCCATAATCTTCGTTTTCTGAATGTTGAGCGTTAAGCCAACTTTTTCACTCTCCTCTTTTACTTTCATCAAGAGGCTTTTTGGTTCTCTTCACTTTCTGCCGTAAGGGTGGTGTCATCTGCATATCTGAGGTTGATATTTCTCCCGGCAGTCTTGGTTCCAGCTTGTGCTTCTTCCAGTGCAGCGTTTCTCATGGCGCTATGTAAACACATCTCTATTGTTCACCTACACAGCCGCTATAGCTCCCCTCTATCCTCTGTGTATATCTCTGTATCTACACATGTATCCATAGCCTCTGGGGGGACAGAGGATGACTTTCTCTAGAGAGAAAAAAGTAAATTTTTTCTTCTGAAGCAAGCAGTGAGGTTAAGTCCCTAGAGAAAAATGTAGGGAACAGTGTCTGACCAAGGGAGTCAGGCTGACCAGTTCAGAATCTCAAGTCTGATGTGCCTTTCGTGAACTGGGTGACCAGACATCCTATTTGATTGACGTCATCTATGGATGTGGGCTGAGCTCAACCAGTGGAGGGGTTAAAAGTTATCATGGTCGAGGCCTCCACAGCCTGAAAACAGGGTTGAGAACATGGAGTCTGCAGGGTTTTGAACCTTGCAGGTGGCAAGTCCAGTGGACCCTGCTTGGTGCCCAGGACTAGAGCATCTGATTGCCCCGTCCCAGCAGTGCCTCCAGTAAAAGGCGTCTGCTCTCTTCCTAGAGGCTCCTTGGGTCCCAAGAAGCTGGGCCCTTAGATCTCAGACGCCTCTGGGCTGAAAACCTTTGGACTAAGCAGCTTCTGAGAAAGGCTGCCCACAATAAAAGAGACTCTTAGAGGAAACGCTCCCTCTTCGGCTGCTGGGAGCTGTAGCAGCCACCTTTCATCCACAAGGGGAGTGGCTGAGAGGACAAGCTAAGGATGGCAGGGCAGAAAACTAGAACCTTAAAGCCCCCTAACTCAAGACTTGTTATAGATACAAAATATAAATTCCCTTACTTGTTGAAGTTCTTTAGAGTTAGGTTTTCTGTTACATGTAATTAACACCTGGCTTTTGATAAGCCAGGTGGGGTTATGATTTCAGCAAACAGCATTAGTCCAAAAGCAAGAGAGGATGAGAACAAAGCCAACAGCAGCATAAACTTGTAAAGTTGCAACCACTTAAATGAAATAGGGAACAAAGAAAAACAATACTAGAGAAAGAGAAAGAGAAAGAGGAGACAGAATGTTTCTGCCACTATGGAAGCTGTGGAGGTTACTTAAGGCTGGAATAAGAAATCTCAAAAGCTGGAATAAGAGAAAGCCAGGAGGGGAATAATGAGGAAGGCCCAGAACTCAAGAGCTTAATTAAATGAGTTAAGAAATAAAGTCTCCCAGAACACAAGCAGAAAGCAAAGCCAAACTCATGAAGTTGAGGAAAGAAAAAGAGTAAGAATCTAGCAGCTTAAGGCAAAAGTATCTCAGTATTAAGACTTAAAACAGTTGGTCTTTGGAACAGATAGTGCTATAGTTCAATGCCATTAACTATTAAAATCCAACTCATTTTCCTTGCTTAGTTTTGTGCTCCCAAAAACACTTCTGATAATTTGTTTCCCCACATATATACCAGCCCAAGAGATGAAATGATCTAAGAAATTACAAAGCCAGATATTAGAAAATTACTGGTTTATAATAAGCACTAGAAGCTGGTGTGTGTTTCGGTTTAAACATGTCTTCTGGCAGTACGGGTATAATAAATCAGACTCTTTTGCACATGACTGACAAAACTGGGATCTCTAGCTCTGTAAAGCCAATAGGCTGTGGTAACTACTAAGGTACAGACATGGTGGATGACATATCCATTTCACATCTAAAGCAATGATTTTCAATCACCCTAGTGTCACATCACAATAGAAAAACACATTTTAAAGAAATATCCACCACCAACCCCTCCCAAGCCCCATTTAAGAATCAATACCATAGAGTCTTCCCTGGTGACCCAATGGTTAAAACTCATGTTTCCACTGCAGGGGGCTCAGGTTCGATCCCTAGTAGGGAAACTAAGACTAAGATCCTGCCTGCCACAAGATGTGGCCCCAAAAAAGTCACTACTATAGTGAGCAAATGGGTGTACTTTTTTTAATTTTTTTAATATTTATGCACTTATTTGGGCTTCCCTTGTGGCTCAGCTGGTAAAGAATCCGCCTACAATGCGGGTGACCTGGCTTCAATCCCTGGGTTGGGAAGATTCCCCTGGAGAAAGGAAACCCTACCCACTCCAGTATCCTGGCCTGGAGAATTCCATGGATAGTCTGTGGGGTCGCAGAGTCAGACACAACTGAGCGACTTTCACTTCACAGGCACTTATTCATTTGGCCGTACCCACGTCTTAGTTGCAGCATGCAGGATCTTTGATCTTTGTTGTAATGCGAAATCCTTTAGCTTTTTCGCGGGTTTTGTCATTTAGTTTAGCTACGGCATGCGAATTCTTAGTTGTAGCATGCATTGACAGTGCGGAGCCCTAGCCACTGGACCACCAGGGAAATCCTTGCACTTATGTTGTACCATTCCAACAAGCTGAGAAGGAGGAAAAGGTTAAATGCTTTGATTTAGGCCAGGTTCTGCCAGAAGCAGACTCTTTCCAGAAGAAAAGAGTATGAGTGCAACGGACGATTCCGGATGCACTAGGAGAGAAGTGGGGATGTCAAGTAAGAGCAGGAGGCCTATGAAGGTGCAGTCATCCCACTGTAAGCAACTATGCTTTCTTCTACTGGCGGCCTCCAACAGATGGCATGGAAACCATCATCCCATCCAAGGAGTAACTCAAATATTCAGTTGTCATCTCTCTGGTCAGCAAGGAAGCTGAGTATGCATTCTCTGATTCCCATTCACCATTGGGTAAAAGCTGCTTTCAGGGGCATTAACTCCATAGCACTTCAAACAAAGAGAGAGCCTCCGACAGGTGCTGGCAGTAAGACTTCTGCCGTTGGCACGTGCTGGACTGGTGAGTGCTCAGGCATCTGGGACAGGTACTGACATCTTCTGTTATACACTGGATAGTTCCGTATTGACTTCTCTCCCCTTTGGCTCTCAGCAGGTCACCTGGTTATGCCATCTTTCACAGTCCTTGACACAGATCTTCTCTTTGCTCCATTCAGAAGAAATCGCTTCTTTCTAATGGCCTATCAGTTCTAAATGGAACCTCTTATTGGTTCTAATTACTAAGAGCCAAAAATGTTAGTTCCTTTATAGCTTTTATGAATACAACCAAGGTTTTATGAATACAACCAAAGAAAACACTTTGTGGAGACTCAAATACAAAGTTCTATTTATTTTCAACAATGAAATCAACACAACAAAGAGGAATTAATCCTCTTATTTTTAATTAAATCTAACACAATTCTTAGCACAAAATGATCTTCAGTAAATAAAAACACATTACCAATAAACAAGTAAGACTTTTCTTAAGACTCTCTTGTAGTGTGTGTCTGAAACAAAACTAGATGATAGGTAAAGAAACACATGCTAGAGACTTCACTGACACAGACTCAAAGAAAAGAATAGCCAAGGAACAGGGTTCCCAAATATTAAGCTGGCAAAAGAAACATGGGGTTTTCAAAGCAGCCCAGAAATCAGAGCTCACTGAGGGATACAAGAGTTTGGGAGAGTCCATGTTCAAGGCCTTGTAATTAAATTTTTCCATATTTCTAGATTCTTGATTTGGAATCTATCACAATCTAGAGGAGCTTCTGCCAAAAGACAGGAGGCTCTTTACTCATGGTTTCACAAGACCCATCTAATTCTCCTTCTCTGACTTCACGACTAGCTCCTACCACCAATATAGCAGGGATTTCACTCCAGGAAACGATCACTACTATGTAAACCAATCTCTCTGTTCTCGATTTTCCTTTCATAAACACACTGATACTGCCAGGAAGAGCTCGAAACATATCCCATTTCTTTTATTTCCGTCCTCTTACACAACTCTGCATGGCGTGCTGCAGTCCATGGGGTTGCAAGGAGTCGGACACAACAGAGCGACTAAAGTGAACACAACTCTGCTTGGGTACAAAACCTAGGACTCACAGTGCAACAAAATTGGTCAAAAGATTAGTGTCGGTTCCAATGTAAAAATTTCTGAAGTCCAATGGTCACACAAAAAACGTTAATGTCTTATCTGCCCAACTTTTTTTTTCCATTATCTTGCCAATTATTTCTTTCGGAATTCAATCCTCCGAGCTACATTCTGAGCACCAAATTTTTTGACCAATGCATCTCGAGTAGCCTCATCATCTTTTTGCAAATCTAAGTCATCCTGTCGGGACCAAATGGGATACCCATCAGCCCTCTGACCAGACTCTAAAAAGGAGGAAGTAGCCTCCAGCTCACCACTATTTTTTAGGAAGGCCTGTGTAACTGTTGATAGATCCAAGTTAAACTTTTCCATCAACTGCCGGATGATCTTAATGGCAGCTCCCACCTCTGGTGCAGAAACTTTTTCTTCTTCTTCTTCTTCCTCATCAGGCTGTGTTTCTGAGTCTTCCTCAGGCGTGGGTGGATCATCATCACACATTGTTATGTGTATTTCAAAATCAGGACTCTCGTCCACCTAGACAAAGTGAAGAAGAGAACTAGTTCATAATAACGAAGTCACAAACACTTACTCTTAAAATATCTGGTCTCTCCCATCTACTACCTCCTTTCCCTTTCATTCCCCTGGACTTCCTTCAGTTCCTCTAATGTGTTATGTTCCTTCTTACATTTAGTCACGCTAGATGTGTGTATACAGGCATGTGTGTATACATACATACACACACATATTTATATGCGCCATAGAGTAACCAGGAGTGTGAGTAAAGGGTATATATGTGTCGATGTGTGCATGTGTATACATATAAATACGTGTATGTATAATCATGGTATGCCAAAGAACATTAGAAGCTACACTGAATGTGAAAAATATATGCATATATAGGCACACATATATGAGTATACACATATGCATTAGATTATCTATTAAAAATTTGATTCCCTCTCAGGTTGTAAGCTCCATAAGGTCAGGAATTGTATTTTGCTTGTCACCACATCCTCAGTGCTTACCAATGCTTTCACATAATAAGCACTCAAAACACACTGCTGTGTGACTATGCTAGGGCCTCCACGCTCTACTACATTTAGGCACATTACAGAGAGTGTTATGTGAGAAAGACCTCTGTAGGCCATGTTTGAGAGTCACTGAAGTACCTGAAAGCTGGTGAAAAGTGAACCAACTTTAAACGACATGAAGAACTATTTCATGATTTAGACTAAGACCTAACCATTTTTCTTGGTGTTAGTAAGAAAAGTTAATTAACAAGATTCTTTTTCTTAGAGAAATATGCACATATAATTTGGATTTT